>OY723385.1:16089966-16340788 GCA_963210295.1 Ophion ellenae | reverse complement strand
ATGGAACGTACAAATTCTACAAATCGTCTTCGATACTAATCAACTATACTGGGACATGGTAAAATTCAAATGGCAAAATTTAAACACTATCCGAAAATCACTATTCCACGCACCCCACGATTCCACAGACACACTCGAGATGCCGTGCGCCCACAGCAGTATTCCACGTATCCCACGATTCCACACGCACGCTCGAGGTGCCCTGCACCCACACCAGTATTTCACGCACCCCACCATTCTACACGCACACGCCAGATGCCCCGCGCACACGCCAGTATTCCACGAACCCTACGATTCCACATGCACACTTGAGATGCCTCGCGCCCACACCAGTATTCCACGCAACGCACGGTTCCATTATGCCGCGGATGTGCCCTTGAAATCGTGAGGTGCCTGGAATCTTGAAATATACCCAGAAACATAAGTTGGGTTTTTCTTCACAGTTCAGAAATTTCATATCGTTTTTCCGCAACATGCTGCTATTAGTTATCGTTGCTGTGCCGAATAATTTTTGAAAATGAATGTCAATGTTATAAACTATGAGCCAGATTATCGTTCTAACCAGCCTTAGCTTAAGTTAGCTCGTAATAATCTCGCACCACTACACGAAGATGTAAAAAAGTCCATTTTGCCGATGTATGAAGATTTCTCTCTGAATGATTTGCTTGAGAGATGCGTGGGCGACTTTACCCAGAACGCAAATAAGACTCTCAAGGCAACCGTGTACCGTTTGGCCCTGAAACACTTGAACTGCGGTTAGAAAATAGTTAAAATTGCTGCCTACTTGACCGGAGGCATGTTCAACAATACATATAAGTTCATACTTCAAGTTATGAATGACCTCAGAACGCAAATTGGTCTCCAGTGCAAAAAAAATCGCTTAAACATACGATCACGGCCCAGTGCAGAGACAAGATCGACAGAGCCGAATGAGGACAAAAGAGACCAGGACTGGTCGAAAAGAGGAAAGAGTAGCAGAACTTAACCAATTTCTAGAAGAAGAAAGTTTACTATGCAGTCCTGGCATCGCAGACTAAGCTTTGGTACTTATTAGTCTTTCGAAACACTACTTTTCTATACCGAAAACTTCAAACGAGTTTTTCTGAAAACGTAAATATTTCCGCGCCCGAGAATGTAACTCAAAAAGTAATCAGCCGATTGACTTTAAATTTTGTACAAATATTCAGAGTGGCCATCGGATGAACCTAAAATTGAACTCAAATTGTAATAATATAGATTGTTGTTTGCCTTTTTCGAAGTAAAAAAGGTCAAAGTAAGTTCATCTGATGTAGAGAAACTAATGAAAAAAATTTCGTTCGTTGATGTTAGTCAATCACAAGGACCTGGACGTTTCAAGGACTGGAGTCAACTTCGAACAGCTGCAGCACTGCCATTATGCATTTTTTCAACAACATATTTTTTATATACATTTTATTATCGTTTTTATAATGTACTTCATTTCCATTGTCTAAACTTGCTCATTTTGTGGTAAAAAATTCTCTCTCTCTCTATCTCTCTCTCTCTCTCCTTCTCCCTCCTTACCAGCCTCCCTCCCTTCCTTCCCATCACATAAATGGGTATATCCAGTAGTGAGCCGTTTCGGTAAAGATATAGTAGGAGCATAGTAAAATAAATCACAAAAAATTCGATATGTAGAAAACTATTGCTAGTCGCCAAAAATCCTTTTAGGGGTTCTCTTAGAATATTAAATGGAAGGTCTGTGCAAAATTTCAGGTCGATCAGAGGGTGGGGGGGGGGGGGGGGGTGCTTTCCGGAACCTTACCCAATAGTTCTACCAAGTTTCAAATCAATTGCCTTAATAGTTTTTCAGTAACCTTGTATGCTAATTTTGAAAATTCTGTTTTGAGAACAACGCATTTAAAGTTTATATAGAATTTCAATCAAGTCGCACTAGGTACTTGCGGTAACTGATTACTTAAGTAATCTATTATAAATTAATTCAATTATCAATTACAGTAGTACATATAATAGTTAATTGTTAATATAATTACTTTTTCTCCATCTCTGAATGCCTCTCTGCGCTCATGCTTCTACCTGCGGCGCGCGCTCTGAATGTGAGCGGCGAGGTTAAGAGGCGAGATGCAGGCAGAATTTAAAAAAAATCGATTTTTTAAAACATTTTCTTGAAGTAAGATGTTTCGAAAATATTCCCTGAAAATGTCAAGTCAATCCGATGGATAGTTTCCGGGATATCCCACACGGAAAAAAAAATTCTGTAAATTTTGATGGAAATACCGTCAAAATGTACTGCGTCTCACATCAATAGCGCCACTCGGTACAAAAACTTCGATATTTGCTTCGTAAAACTCTAAAAAGTGCACGCCACGTTTCACACAAAGAACTGTAGGACTATTGAGTTTATGCTAAGCGATCGATAAATTTTCGCAGTGTGAAACTGTGAACATAGATGAACCGACTCACGATTTTTTATATTATGGACCTGTGAACAGTAGATGAACCGCCTCACGAATTTTTACAATGTGAATCTGTAAACAGTAGATGGACCGACTCACGAATTTTTACAATGTGAAACTGTAAACAGTAGATGGACTGACTTGCGAATTTTTACTATGTGAAACTGTTAAAAGCAAACGAGCGGACCCACGAATTGTTATATTTATAAATGTTATAAAATGAACGACTTCATTGACAAATTTTTACACTATAAAATAGCAAATAATGCAGATAGTGAATAGCTTTATGTACATCAAGCATCATTATACGTGAAAGCGAGATAGAAAAGTAAAAATGCAATACTCACTTCGTTTTTTCGTCCTCTTTCCGGCAGCAAAAAATCTTTCACGGCACTTTTTCTTTACTAACAATTTGTCCTTGTTCACTGTGTGTGTCCGTTTTCACATTGATTATACATAATTGTCGTTTCTCGAAGATACTGCGCAAAACTTTATGCCACGAGATCCAAAAGAACACTGAGTAGATGTCGAGACTGAGGGCGACCACGCGATAGAATTTCCCTTTGTTGATTTCGGCGTGCAGGTTTGACCGCCTTAACCCCCGAGTTGACGCGGTCATGCGTTTACAGTGCACATTATAAAAATTCGAGGTACACGCGGTGTACCGCGCAATGTCAGCTGTAAATTCTAGTGATTGCTTTGAAATTTTTTTCATGTATCACATTAATAAATTTAAATATCCGTATTAGTATTCAACAACCCGTTATCAAAATATGCCTTGCCCGACTTGTTCAAAAATGACAATTAACTGTTGTTCAAAAATGACAATTAAGTATCGTAGATCAGTATTGAATAATACTGATCTACGATACAATTTGCAAGGTGTACACTGCAGTTTTTAATTTAAACTCACACCACATTTTTCAGAAGACAATACCAAATTTCAATAGAATTTAATGTTATTTTCAACATTTGCTTGCTGAAGCATTTTATGGTTCAAATCAGTGATTACCAGTCTAATCTCACTTTTTTTTTAAGGCACTCCGTATATTTTACGCATTGAGTACCGCGGTGTCTTATATTTAATTTGTAAATTCGACAGTTCACTTTATCGCGGTGATCATTATAATTTTTTTGCAGTTTGAATCTGCATTTCTATCGGTTCGAATAGTAAAAAAGCACGTCTGATCCATTATTTTTTCCTAAAAGTGCTGTAACATGATTGGTTTACAGTGTGAAACTGTATTATGTTCATCTTTCCTCAGTAATTTATAAACACCAACTATTAATTTTGACGAATAATTTTTTTCCGATACGTTGTGCCGCAAGCCGATCGTAGAAATTTAAAAAAATGAAGCCAAAATTCGAAAAAAAAACGTTTTTAAGGCCCAGCACCGCCATTTCGTCGGAATAAAATTTAAAAAAATGGTTGTGCTCGATTGTGCTAGGGGTGTGCTAGCTTGTGCCGCAAACTGCGATTCGATAACGCCATTAGTTTCGTAGAAAATCGCGTTTGAAAAAAATATCGCAGCACCGCCATTTTGTCGGAAAGAAAAAAAAATGGTTGTGTTCGATTGTGCTAAGGTTGTGCTAGCTTGTGTCGCAAACGGCGATTTGATATCGCAATTAGTATCGTCGAAAATCGCGTTTAAAAAAACATCGCCGCACCGCCATTGTGTAGGAATGAAAAAAAAATAGTTGTGCTAGATTGTGCTAGGAATGTGCTACGT
The DNA here is from genome assembly GCA_963210295.1 of Ophion ellenae. Classification (NCBI taxonomy): domain Eukaryota; kingdom Metazoa; phylum Arthropoda; class Insecta; order Hymenoptera; family Ichneumonidae; genus Ophion; species Ophion ellenae. The sequence continues at coordinate 16,336,623 of OY723385.1, read as the reverse complement.
TGTGCTGCAAGCCGATCTTAGAAATTAAAAAAAATGAAGCCATAATTAGAAAAAAACGTTTTTAAGGGCCAACACCGCCATTTTGTCGGAATGAATGACTGCTCGATTGTGCTAGGGTTGTGCTAGCTTGTGCCGCAAACTGCGATTCGATATCGCAATTAGTTTCGTAGAAAATCGCATTTGAAAAAAATATCACAGCACCGCCATTCCCATATAGGGTCGCCTGTCGTAACAAAAATGCCAGCATTCAGCCATTAAACGGTTTGCTGATAATCGGCCAATAATTCGTCGACCAGCATTGGGGTACTGCAGGCGGATGAACGGCTTGATAGATATATGCCCGCCATTCATGGGCCAATTCTATCGCACCGATAATATGGCAATCAGCATTGGAGTATCGTAGGCGGATGAACGGCTTGTTAGATCTATGCCAGCCATGGGTGGGCCAATACTATCGCACCGATAATATGGCGATCAGCATTGGGGTGTCACGTCCCGTAACATTTTTTTTGTTTAATATAAATATAATTATTTTCCTACGACTCTGTGCCTCGTGTCTCTGTGCGGTGTCCGGTGCGAAACGCCGACAGTAGGACCGGATGTACCCGATCGAATTCCGCTGATCGAGCATCGCCTGATCCGCGGGGTTCGACCTTGGGACTCCGGGAGCGAACAAGTTTCCGTGGACGTTGCCAAAAACCCCACCAGGCCAATGGCGACCGAGCTAACGTCGGTCCGGTGGCGGTACATATGATTAGTTCCGATTTGTCCACGGTTCGCTCCTGGAGTCGGGGAAAACTCCTAGTAACAGCAGTCCTCGCGGCGGTGTAATAAGTCCAGGCTAGCAACCCGGCGGACCCGCACAGAGACGTCAGTCTTTACTAGTAACATCCTAGTAGCAACGGAGCTCGCGGCGGTGTAATAAGTCCAGGCTAGCAACCCGGCGGACCCGCACAGAGGCGTCAGTCTACTAATTACTATTTATTTTAACTTCCATTACTTCATTACCCAAAATAACCTTCGAATCAGTGATAAAGGTGCGGGGCCTACGTTAAAACCCCGATCAAAATAGAGGACCCATAAGTTCAACGTGCGGTGTGCGGGAGAGAAACGCGGGGAGAATTGTCCCCGCGGAAGAGTGTGCTTGACCGAGAGTGAGAGAGCGACGCGGGGGAAACTGTCCCCACGCAAAGGCGTGATTACCCACGGAACGTTGTAAGTAGAATTAACGTAATATAATAAAGTAATCATTTATAACCATTTACCCCTAGATAGCATTCGTTAGAATTTGTTTCCCCACTCCCATTTCCACAGGAGAGTTTGCCGGGCCCGTATGGGACGTGCGGCTATCCCTTCTACTAAAAAGAAATTATATTAAAGAACCCAAAGGTAAAATAAACGTAAAATAAAATCGTCCCTTCTGGACGTAACAAATTGGTGGCAGCGGTGGGATACCCGCCGTACCGTGCACTCTCAGTGGAAATTGGAAAATAGGAAGGTCGGAAATTATATCCCTTAAGTTATAGAAATTTCAAATTTGTATTTACGGTGAATTCGTGAACTGAGTGACGAATTTTCCATCCTCTCCGTATAGAAAAAAAAACACAAACAAACAAATATATATATAATATATATAATAATAATTAATCAAAATGGTCGACGATATTCGCGATGGCAATCTCGGGACCGGCGCGGGACCCATTCGTGCGGGACCTGACGGCTCGCTTAACGAAACCGTAACGCCCGCCGACCTATCGGTCATACTTAGTGGCATCAACCTGACCAACAGATTGGTGTCGATACCGGAATTCGATGGGACCTCAATTCCCCTCGGTGATTATTTACAAAACATCCAGAATGCAGCTGCATTCGTACCCCCGTATCAAATGCCCGAATTTGTGACCGGGGTACTAAGTAGATTACGTGGCGAGGCGCGTACCTGTGTCCAGGGTCAAAATATTCGATCAGTCAGAGAACTAACAACCGCGTTGCAAGACGGGTTAACTCACCGTCGAAATTTCAATTCATGTTTTGGTAGACTCTATGGGTTGCGTCTAAAACAAGGTGAAACACCCCGGTGCTTATATCTCCGAATTCTCCGGCTAATGAGCGTTGCTCGAATAGCCTGGAAGGAAGAATTAGGCTGTGAGGCCTCTGGGATGAAGATCGATCCGATCGCGACTCTAGCCCTTGAATCTTTCCGTCAAGCGTTACCCTCGCGACTGAATGAATTACTTTACATCGCGAAACCAAAATCTCTCAGGGAGGCGCTTGAGATGGTAGAGGATCTATCCCCCGATTCGTTAGACGGGGCGGTAGAATCAAAGGGTGAAGAACAACCGTGGACCCCCGTCGGCAACGCCCTCGCGTTAGTCGCCAAAACGGAGGCAAAGCGAAGAGATTCGCGTTCGCCTTCCCCCACGTCCCGCCCTGAATCGGAACGAGAACTGCGAAAAGAGCCAGCACCGCGATTCAGTAGTCCTAGTAGGTCAGAATATTTTAGACCCTCGGGAATATCGAAACACCGCGACGATTCGCCTGCCAGATCAAATCGACCGAGGTCACCCGATGACCGAGGTGGATGTGAACGACGTTATTGTTGTTTGCGCGGTTCGGGTTGCGGATGTTGCCCTTGGAACCAGCGGACCCCTACTCAATATCGAAAAGCGGGTGGCTGTAACCACCAGTACTGCTGTGCCTATACAGGTGGGTGCAATTGCTGTCCTTGGACCGTCACCGCTCAGAGATATACCCGCGGCGAGCGCTCAACATCATCGGCCGTCGCGGACCAGCGCAGTTCGAGACCCCAGAGTCCCGAGCCTTTAAACTCGAAGGGGGCTCGTCGTCCGGGCACGGCGAGCCAGCCTCCTTTCCCTACCAACGAAAAACGCGTAGTAAAATTTCAGGACAGACATCAAGAGGGAAATATCCTCAATCCGGCTCCAAAAACGAGATAAAAGATTCCTCATCAGAAAACGAGGACGAAGTAGAGTCTCCGGTTGTTACTCTATCTACGCCGGAGCTTGTCAATGGAGTCCAGAAATTTTATTGTGATTCCGGGTCGAGTTTAAATTTCATCAAACTTCGTGCCCTCCGTGATAACGTCACGTATGACCCCGCAAAATCGCGTGAATATGTCGGTCCTATGAACGAAAAGGCGTGGTCGATGGGGACGGTAAAATTAACGATAAATGATCAACCCCATACCTTTCACGTTGTCGAGGAATTCGTGACAGAAAGCAACGGACTGCTCGGTAGACCTTTTATGCGCCGCGAAAGGGCCGAACTATCGTTTCTTCATAACGCTCTCGTGATGACGAGTGATCCTATTCGTCCCCGACCGTTTTTAAGAAGCGGCACGCCGCAAACGATCCCCGCGCCGAGTAAGAAAATTTTTACCATCAAAGCTCGAACACGGAAACCCTTGCCAGTCGCAGTCACGAATCCGGACCTTCGTGAGGGTTATTTGCCACGAATTGAGACTGAACCAGGGTTATACATCGGCAACGCTCTGGTATCCCAAAAGAACGGAATATGTCATGTTCTCGCAATAAATACGTTAACTCATGACGTAGACATCGAGGTCACGCCGCAGGAAATACTGCCCTTCGAATATTATCAGGCTGGTCCAAGCGAGGACACTGATTCGTCAGACGACGAAACATTGTCGCCGCCGGATCGCATTGCGGCAGTGCTGGAAGCTTTGCGCTTGGATGGGCTGAATGATGTCGAACGTTCTCACGTCCGTCAAATCGTGGAAGAAGACCCTATGCGATTTAAATTGCATGGCGACAAACTACCCAGTACAAGCCTCGTGGCACACCAGATACCCACGGAAAATGATTTGCCAGTGAATACTCGCCAATACCGATTCCCTTCCATTCATCGAGGAGAAGTCGAAAAACAAATCGGCAAAAAACTCGAGAATGGAGTAATCATACCATCGCCATCCCCGTATAATTCTCCGGTATGGATTGTGCCCAAGAAACCCGACTCTCAAGGTCGGCCGAGGATGCGGATGGTGATAGACTTCAGGAAACTGAACGAGAAAACTATCTCCGACGCCTACCCACTACCAAATATATTTGATATATTGGACCAGTTGGGCAAGGCTCAGTACTTCTCGACCTTCAATCTGGCGAGTGGTATTCAGCAAATTCCAATGGATCCGCTTGATAGCGCCAAGACCGCCTTCTCGACACCGAACGGCCATTATGAGTACGTTCGTATGCCCGAGGGCTTGAAAAACGCACCCGCGACTTTTCAGCGATTGATGGATAGTGTACTTCGAGGTCTCCAAGGTGCCGAATTGTTCGTTTACCTTGACGATATTGTCGTATTCGCTCGATCGTTGGAGGAACATGGCGCAAAAGTTCGTCGATTAATGGCTCGGTTGCGAGACGCAGGCCTCGTGCTTGAGCCCGACAAGTGTGAGTTCCTGAAAAGGGAGGTATGCTATCTCGGTCATATAATTGGGCGAGATGGTTTACGGCCCGATCCCCGAAAACTCGAGGCGGTGAAGCGCTTCCCGACCCCGAAAACGGCGAAAAATATCCGGCAGTTCCTCGGACTGGCTGGATACTATCGGAGATTCATCATGAATTTTTCCAGTCGTGCCCAGCCGTTATCGGATCTCTTGAAGAAGGGTAAGACGTTCGAGTGGGGAAGCGCGCAGCGGCGAGGTTTCCGTGATTTGCGTAAGGCCCTTTGTACGGAACCCATACTCAAATTTCCCGATTTTAACCAAACATTTATGCTTACCACGGACGCGTCAGATTATGCGGTTGGGGCCGTGTTAAGTCAAGAGCACGATGGCTTTGACTTTCCAATAGCCTACTTCTCCCGCATACTTCTCCCCGCTGAGATAAATTATGGTACAACGGAGAAGGAATGTCTCGCTGTCATAAAAGCTGTGGACCATTTCCAGCCGTACTTATATGGCCGAAAATTTAAACTCGTCTCCGATCACGAGCCTCTTGAATGGATTGGCTCCATGAGTGATCCAGGAAAGAGGTTGGTACGTTGGAGACTGAGCCTTCAAAATTATAACTATGAGTTTGTCTACAAACCTGGAAAGCTAAAATTCAATGCGGACGCTCTTTCCCGTAAGACCATAAATCCACTATCATCAGAATCAAGCGAATCGGAGGTTTCGGACCGGCCGACAATGGTACTCCCTATAGATAGCGGGAGATCCCGGCTGCACTCCGCTCCGAGTGAACGTCGCGTGGGGCCGATGAATCCAAGGCACCCCGATCCTAACGCTCGGAGCCCTATCGCTCGCCGTACGCGTGGACAAACAGCTAATCCAAATGCAGCACGCGGGCGACCCAATTATGCAGAGTCCTCGGGGACAAGCTCGGGAGAGGAAGCCCGACCCATACAGCGACTAAACTGCAGCATGCTCCCTACCAACCTCCTTCCCCCGAAACGACGAATTCTCAAACGTCCGCCACAGCTAGCCGATAAGACGCTGTGTCCACCACCCGTGGCTATAGACGTCGGGGCCCCCGGCCCTGCTAGCCCTAACGAAATTATCGTTTCGGTCGAACCTCCTCCTAGCGATACGGAGGACAGTACTCCCGTGGAAGATTTTGTTCCCGACGGAAACGAATCGGTCCGCGAGGGGCTGCAACGTACCTTCGGAAAATTCAACGAGTCACTGAAACAACTCGAACAGGAATTTTGCGAAGGGCGAGAACAATCAGCCGATATGCTTGAGGTATCGCCGACTGTCCGGGAAGTCCTCAACGATTTAGATCCTATCATAGATAGGAATGATCACGTACTGAGCGAACGATTGGAGAAATTGTCTGAACGGTTCCAACGGCTTACTGAGGAGGAGCTCCTACGAAGAACTAGCCTTATAGGGCCCCGTTTTTCGCGTAGGAGCGAGCGAGACAGCGAAGCCGATGACAGGACTCAGGTCCCTTTCCCGGAGTCGAGGGAGGCCATAATTAAAGAGATGCACTCGAGCCTTATAGGCGGCCATAAAGGCGTTACTAAGACCTATAGGCGAATTCGAGAGCGTTTTTATTGGCCTACCCTCAAAAACGACATCCAAAATTACATCCGTCGCTGTAAGGATTGCCAAGAGCAGAAACTCGTTCGTGCAAAGACCCGCGAACCCATGCTCTTGATCGATACACCAGGAGACACTTTTGATAAAGTATCCCTTGATACCGTTGGTCTGTTGCCTATTACTCCTCACGGGAATACGCATATACTAACGATGCAAGATAATCTATCAAAATATTGTCTTGCTGAACCAATTCCCGATCTGAAAGCCACCACCGTTGCAGAGGCAATAGTGCGTCGGCTGTACAGCCAGTTCGGAGCTCCACGGGCAATTCTAACTGACCGTGGAACCTCATTCACGAACGGGTTATTGAGGGAAATCTACAAAGTAGATCAAACGACGACATCTGGTTACCGTCCCCAAACTAACGGTGCGTTGGAACGGAGTCATATCGTTCTAACAGAATATATCAAGCACTACGCGGACCGATACGACGATTGGGGCCGTTTACTGCCCCTTGCCGAGTTTTGCTACAATACAAACGTTCACGAGGCGACAAATTTTACGCCTCATGAGGTTGTGTATGGAAAAACAGCCCGACAGCCTAGCGAATTTCTGACCCAAGACCGTCTAGATAAAGCGATAGAATTAAATTCGAGAGATGGCCGAGGAAAACTATACTACGACCGTAAATGCCGGCCCTTTGAGGGAAAATTCGACACTCAATATCACGGTCCCTATAAAATAAGATCGATTACTGATAGAAATAATGTCCACGAGACTGAAAGAGGTGAACGGTTCGCTAAACATGTTGATAAAATCAAATTAGCATACCTCTAGTTAGTTTCAACTGTATGTGTAATGACAGCAAAATGATAATTGCGATTATCTGCGTCCTTGTCTTCGCGGGCCGTGGAATGACCAATTCAACACCCAGAAACCCCTACGTCGTCAACAAACTCGAAGATAACGCTGGAATATACTACGAGCTACAAACGCCGGTGCAATTACAACGCGCTGATTGGAGACTGACATTATTCATCGACCTTGCCGAATTCATCGCGTCCTTCCCGAAGGACGGCGGAAACCTGCCAAAAATTCAAGCAGAATGCCTCAAATATAACTCGGAGGCGGGTTGTGAGGAGCTGCTCCGTAGACCTTATGTAATATCGAGGTTACGGCACGGCCACGAGCTAACTAGTGATCTATGGGGGATCGGAAACCGCAAGGATCTCAAAACATCGTCGCCCTTAACAACAATGAAGAGACGTTCAGTGCCCTTCGGATTTGTGGGAAGCATCAGTAAATCTATATTCGGAACCCTCACCGAGGATGACGCGGATTATCTCTCTTCCCAAATAGATCGTCTATTTAAGGATCAACAGGAACTAACTCACCTCCAGGAACAACAAATGCATATTTTAAGCTCAAAATTGCAAACGCTACACAACGAACATTTGGAGGAATCAAAACGAGTGGACGCTATATACCAAACTGTATCGCGCATGCACGATGACCTCAGCACGATCGCTAATGTATCCGCCGTGGCCTATTACAATTTCTCGCTCGCTAACGACGCAAACAAAATCGACAATTACATACGTGCCTGCGAGAAGTATATCTCTGTGATCAGCTCAGCAATCAGCGGGAAATTCAAACCCGCGGCCATATCACCAACGCAACTGCGAATCGTAGCGGAGGAAGCACAACGCCACGCGGGGGGGCTGGAATTTCCCTACTCCCCAGAACATATCCACCCAGAGTACCTTGGGACTCTTGTTTGGACAGACGTGACGTCACGCGATGGGCGGCTAATGATCATCGTGCACATACCGCTTGTGGATCCAATGATATACGACCTATACCGGATAATCGCCTGGCCTGCTCCTCAACAACTCGGTAACGGGACCGGCTGAGCGAGCATTGTGCCCGCTTTACCTTACATCGCTTTGGGAAGGAGTCGCCAAACCTTCTCCCTAGTTAGCGAAGCATACAGAAATCAATGCAAGGCGGCCGATCGACGACTGATTTGCTCAGGAAATGTTCCAGTTCGGGACACAAATGCAGGCGTCTGCGAGCTGCACATGCTTACCATGCCATCCCAGGAGGCCATGCGCCAGGGTAATATACGCCTACATCCGCACCCTGAAGATTTCTGGGAATATGTGCCCACACACGGCGGTTGGCTTTTCTCCCTTGTCGAGCCCACGAAGTTGCGGGTGACGTGTCTAAACACACCGGTAGTTGACATAACATTACAAGGCATGGGGATTCTACAGTTGGAGGCTAACTGTGTTGGAGCAACCCGTACTACCACTTTATCAAGTCTTCGTGCATATGCGGGCAAGGAAACGTTCTTCTACGAGCCGGGAATAACGCTCAATGTATCCATCGTAATTCCCACTTTGGCCAATAGCGATATCGCATTGGACTTCGCGGAATTATTCGCTCAGGCGCACAAACAGTCCGCAGGTGGAAACCCGGATCTGAGGCTCGAGGACGGGGAATCACTGCTCGCTGTGAAAAAAAAAATTCATGCCATAGGCGAGCATAAAAGAGAGAGAGAGAAACAACATTTTCTCACTCTGGCCAGCTTTGCTAGTCAATCGGGAGTAATGTTGTTATTCCTAATCTATACCATGCGGAATCGGCTATCTCTCTCTCTCAGATACATTTGGAATTGGATGTGCTCGCGGAAAAAGAGCTCTCGCCCAGCTGAAGGGAACTCGCACGAACATTCGGCCCGAGGAAATTCTCAAGAAGGCAACTTGACACCTAGCCCGCCGATAAGTACCTCGAGTCCGGCGCGAGTGGACCCTCTTCCCCGCTCCGTCCCTCGTCAAGAATTACTCGTCGCCTAACGAAGCAAGGAATGTTAAATGAGGGGAACAAGCTGAGGAAGGACTGCCCCGTCAAGGAATGAGAGATCAACGGAAGAACTTCGGAGAGCTAGTGGCTGCCCTCGCCAACGCGTTGCTACGCGAGGACTCCTAGTGTAAAATTCCCACGCTAGAATAGTTCGACGAGGACGTCGATCTCCCTAAGGGGGGGGGGGGGAGTTGTCACGTCCCGTAACATTTTTTTTGTTTAATATAAATATAATTATTTTCCTACGACTCTGTGCCTCGTGTCTCTGTGCGGTGTCCGGTGCGAAACGCCGACAGTAGGACCGGATGTACCCGATCGAATTCCGCTGATCGAGCATCGCCTGATCCGCGGGGTTCGACCTTGGGACTCCGGGAGCGAACAAGTTTCCGTGGACGTTGCCAAAAACCCCACCAGGCCAATGGCGACCGAGCTAACGTCGGTCCGGTGGCGGTACATATGATTAGTTCCGATTTGTCCACGGTTCGCTCCTGGAGTCGGGGAAAACTCCTAGTAACAGCAGTCCTCGCGGCGGTGTAATAAGTCCAGGCTAGCAACCCGGCGGACCCGCACAGAGACGTCAGTCTTTACTAGTAACATCCTAGTAGCAACGGAGCTCGCGGCGGTGTAATAAGTCCAGGCTAGCAACCCGGCGGACCCGCACAGAGGCGTCAGTCTACTAATTACTATTTATTTTAACTTCCATTACTTCATTACCCAAAATAACCTTCGAATCAGTGATAAAGGTGCGGGGCCTACGTTAAAACCCCGATCAAAATAGAGGACCCATAAGTTCAACGTGCGGTGTGCGGGAGAGAAACGCGGGGAGAATTGTCCCCGCGGAAGAGTGTGCTTGACCGAGAGTGAGAGAGCGACGCGGGGGAAACTGTCCCCGCGCAAAGGCGTGATTACCCACGGAACGTTGTAAGTAGAATTAACGTAATATAATAAAGTAATCATTTATAACCATTTACCCCTAGATAGCATTCGTTAGAATTTGTTTCCCCACTCCCATTTCCACAGGAGAGTTTGCCGGGCCCGTATGGGACGTGCGGCTATCCCTTCTACTAAAAAGAAATTATATTAAAGAACCCAAAGGTAAAATAAACGTAAAATAAAATCGTCCCTTCTGGACGTAACAGGGGTATCGTAGGCGGATGAACGGCTTGCCAGATGTATTCCAGCCATTGATGGTTTGTTTTTGGGCGCTTTGCAAATGCAGGTCGTGAACTGTAACACGTGAAAACAAGGGATAAGGTTTCGAAAAGCATATCCCACTGATGAAGCTGAAATTTTGCACCGACCTTCTTTTCAATATTTTAAGAGAACCTTTAAAAGGATATTGGCGACTAGCAATAGTTTTCGATATATCGTATATTGAAAGTTATTCATTGTACTGCGCTTCTACTATATTCCATAAACCCAAACAAACACATCCCACATGGCAAGTGATATGCACATACGGGCGAGCACTGTTTGTCAGGAAGCAGCGCGGCCGGAGGAGTGGGGGGTATCTATAGGATATATAGATATACGCGTATGCTGTGAAATAATAAACTTTACAATCCGATATATCGAAAACTATTGCTAGTCGACAAAAATCCGTTAACTGTTTCTCTTAGGATAATGAGAGGAAGTTCGGTGCAAAATTTCAGCTCGATCAGAGGAGTACGCCTTTCGGAACTTCACCCAAAACGAGCGAGTTATTATTACAGCTTACATGGACCAAAAAAATTGTCGGTAAACTTTAATGTCACGAATAAAATTATCGGCATAAAAGTAAGGAACGAACGAACGATGGATTCTGTAAGTGTTAGAATGGCTAAGTGGGTAGGGCGCTCGACACTAGAACGAAAGGCGCAGGTTCGCTCCCGATGAAAGGTGAAAACTTGAACAATGCAGAAAGCGTTTTTAATGCAATTATTCTATGTACATGGACATCAGTAAAGCATAAGAAAACAAAAAAGATACTACTAAAAATTTTATATTCATAATTTGTCAATTTTTTGTTTTTCATTTCCGGCAGAAGATCCGGCAGCCGTTGTTGGGCCAATATGGGCGTATGATGGTTGGCCAAGTCTTAGCAGCCATTCATGGTTTACCATTACCAACCATGCATGGTGCGGATCTGGCCCGTTTACATAGCCATTACCGCGCCATCGTTTGTTCTCTGGCAACCAGTCGTGGGCCATTACACTGTAAAAAATAAGCGTGTTGTCGGTGTGTTGAAGCAACACACAACACGCCTACAACGTGTGTAGGACCTGGTTAACGCGTTGAAACAACGTGTTTTAATTATTTTACCGTGTTGAAACAATACGCTCTATACCATTCTTGGTAACAACACGTTTTAAATATGTTGCTGTAGAACACGCTTAATGTAACACACATGAAGCGTGTCGAATCAAGCCATTTTCTCGCAAACAACACACTTAGTGTAGGTATACGCGACTCGAAGCGTCGTGAAACAACTCACTTGCACGCGTGTACCACAAAGAACACGCGGCCAGTGAGTTGATATGACAATATGGCGACTTTATAACCTCGCTACGTTATGCACGGACTTGCGAAACAGTTTTTAATTGCGAATTGTGTCATTTTGAAAGTGAAACACATAAGTTTTTGCTCGGCGAGCAGACCTACACGAATGAAGAAAATAATGTGCTCTGTGAAACCATGGTAAGTGCAACACTCAGTTTATTGACGTATACATAAAGTAAGTTTTTGATAAAGTGTCACTGCGAAGAAATTTTTTTATTTTGTGCGGATCAATATTTTGTCCAGAGTGAAGAAAGATCCTTAGTAGGGGCAAGGGGCAAATTTAATTCTATGCGTACCAAGTTTTCTGTTCAGTGGGAAGAAAATGTTCTGCGCGGAGTGGAGGAAATTCGTTGTTCCAGGCAAAGGCAATTTTTTATTCTGTGCGGACCAACTTTTCTGTCCGGAGTGGAGTAAATTTCTTGGTGGGGGCAAAGGAAATTCTTTATTGTTTGCGGACCAATTTTTCTGTCCAGGGCAAAGAAAATTGTCGGTCCGGAGTGAAAGAAATTCCTTGTTCTGGGCAAACGGATTTTTTTATTCTTTGCGGACCAACTTTTCTGTCCAGAGTGAAGTAAATTTCTTGTTCGGGGCAAAAGAAATTCTCTATTTTGTGCGGACCAATTTTTCTGTCCAGGGCAAGAAAAATTGTCTATCCAGACAGAAAGTAATGCCTTGTTCGGGGCAAACGAAATTTTTTCTTCTGTGCGGACCAATTTTTCTATCTAGTTCGAAGAAAGTTTTCTGTCCGGAGTAAAGGAAATTGCTTGTACGAGGCAAACGAATTTTTTTATTCTGTGCGGAACAATTTTTCTATCTTGCACCAAGAAAGTTTTCTGTCTGGAATGGAGGAAATTGCTTGTACGGAGCAAAGGATTTTATTTTTTCTGTGCGGACAAATTTTTCTGTCGAGGGCAACGAAAATTGTCTGGTTGGAGTGAGAGAAATTTCTTGTTCGAGGCACAGAAAATTCTTTATTCTGTGCGGACCAGTTTTTCTGTGCAGTGCGAAGAAAATTGTCTGTTCAGAGTGAAGAAAATTGCTTGTACGGGGCAAAGGATTTTTTGTTCTGTGCGGACAAATTTTTCTGTCGAGGGCAAAGAAAATTGCTTGTACGGAGTGAGAGAAATTTCTTGTTCGGGGCAAAGAACATTATTTATTCTGTGCGGACCAAGATTTCTGTCCAGTGCGAAGAAAGTTTTCTGTTTGGAGTGAAGAAAAGTGCTTGTACGGGGCAAAGGATTTTTTTTTTCTGTGCGAACAAATTTTTCTGTCGAGGGCAAAGAAAATGATCTGTCCGGCGTGAAGGAAATTTCTGTTCGGGGCAAAGGAAATTTGTTATTCTATGCAGACCTATTTTCCTGTCCGGTGCCAAGAAAGCTTTTTGTCCAGAGCTCGTCGCTCCTCGCTGCATGTTCTAATTGCTGTGCAGAAAACTTTTTATTCAGTGCTTTGAAGATTTTCTGATCCATTCGAATGGCGATTCTCTTCCCACCGAATTTTGTCGATTCACTATATCAAAGTACAGACAGCCACATGTTTTTATACTTCTTTAATAATTTATCATACTTTTTCAGGTTGTGGAACAACCAGCAACGAGTACGGATGCGAAAAAAGGATAGCATAAAAAACTCAAAACCTCCCACGTTACAATCCATGTCGAATCCACCAGGGACCATACGAAATCCCATGATCTTGCCAAAGCTGACAGATCAATCGGAAAAGATGTTGGGCACTGTCGGGGGAAGTCGTCGACTGTCATGGGAAGCTATTTCGCGTCGAATACTGCATATCCTCCCGCGTTATTGCATTTTTTTCCTTCATGTTTTTATTCGGCCATTAAGGCAGGATATACATTTAGGCGGGAAAAAATTAACCAATTTTAAGCGATTGTTTAAACTAAGGAATAATTATTTTACATCTATCAAACTGTAGGTATTCTTTAATAGTATATTTAAGTACACAATACGATTTTTTTTAATTAATTTATCGTCAAAGGGCAGTTGCGAATCGGCGGGCAGTCTAGCTTTTGTAAACTTTGATTTGCAAAAATATTTTTTTTAAATGTCAGTTTGAACATGTATAGTTTATATTTGACAGTAATTCAAATGAAGAAAAATTAAATTTAAGAGAATGGCACGCATTTACAAAAAAAATAACATTTCACGAAAAATTTCTGTAAAAATTACATTGAAAAAGTCGTTTTTCAAATAATGTTAAAAAAAAAATTCTCGTCAAGTAGAAGGAGCAATATTATCAATATTTCTACCAAGTTTTAACTCAATCGGCTTTATAGTTTTTGAGTAATCCTGAACGCCAATTCCGAAAATGCAGTTATGGGAAAAAGGGGTTTGAAGTTTACGCCCGCTCCGAATCCGAACCGTGAGGCACAGCGTTGGCGGGCTATATCGTTTAAAGTTTTTCGATATTCGCTTTGATACTTTTGGAATCTATTCTACATAATAGACCTATCGTTTAAAGAGGAAAAAAAAAGAAATCGATTTTTTTTATCGTTGTAAATGTATATCCCGCCTTAAGGGTGTTTTAGTTTTACATAATGGAACATGAACAGTTGATTTGTACGTTGATATTGTAAAATAAAAATAAATACTTTGATTCAAGAATTTGATTTTCGTCTGTATTCAATATTGCAGATAATACGCCGACTCAGCCACACACTTACACATGCGCGCACGTGCGTATATATGACACACACACACATACACACACGCGCGCGCGCACATATATGTGTATATATATACACACCTATGCAGGAGAGTAATAAAGACATTTCACATTTTATGTGTGTGTTGGGTGTACGAACACACACACACACATATATATATACATCAAATGTGAAATGTCTTCATTACTCTTCTCGTTCAATGTAACCATGTATTCCGTTTCTTGATGAAAAACCGCAAGTGTAGCCGATAGCACAATGGTTAGCGTATATTAGGTATAGAAGTAACTAGGTTAGATAGGTTCGAAACTAGGTATGGACAATAAAATTTATTCGCAGGAATTAATTTCAGGACGACTGGAAATCATCAAGTATGGTAGTAAACCATCGGAATAAACCACCAGTAACGGAGAAACCTTTTTTATTTATTTTTAAACGTATGACTACGTGACGTCTTGTACGTTATTCCCAAGCGCCCACAGGTACACATAAAAAGTGTGTTGATTTAGCCTTCAACACATTTTAAACATGTTGAAATTGGCGACAAGCGTTTACACGCCTAAAGTGTATCGAAAAAACACGCTTTGAACTTGCTAAAACACGCTTGAAGCGTATTGAAACAACACGCGTAAAATGTGTCGTTACGACATCAACACATGAGTTGCCGTGTTGAAAACGGCGACACGATTACACACGTGAAACGTCTTGAATCAACGCGTTAGTTTTTACAGTGTACTGTGCCGATTGTAAAACCCTATTTGGGTTTTGTCGGGAAGAAAAAAAATAGTTGTGCTAGACTGTGCTAGCTTCTGCCGCACATTGCATTCCAATATTGCACTTAGTTTCGTGGAAAATCGCGATTAAAAACAAAAATCGCAACATCACCAATTTTGAAATGGTAAATTTTTTCACGCCATTCAATTGTGCTAAACATCTGCAAGTTTGTGTCGCAAACGAAACTTGTCTACGACGTACATTTCTCATTACAAATGGAGAAACTATTGAAATATGAAGCGAAAACTTGAAGAAAAAAACGTATTTAAGGCCGAACACCGCCATTTTGTCGGAATGAAAAATAATGGTTGTCCCCGATTGTGCTAGGGTTGTGCTAGCTTGTACCGCCAACCGCAATTCGATACTGCAATTAGTTTCGTAGAAAATCGCGTTTGAAAAAAAAATCACAGCACCGCCATTTTATCCGAATGAAACAAAATGGTTGTGCTCAATTGGGCTAGGGTTGTGCTAGCTTTTGCCACCAACCGCAATTAGTTTCGTAGAATTAGAACGCAATTAGATCGCGTTTGAAACAAATCGCGGCACCTCCATTTTTTGATTAAAAAAAAATTAGCATTGTGCTAGTTTGTGCTAGAAATGTGCTACGTAGTGCCGTAAGACGCACTTGAAAATTTCGAAAAATGAATAGAAAATTCGCTGAAAACGCTTTTAAGGCCTAACACCGCCATTTCGTCGGAATGAAAAAAAAATTGTTGTGCTAGATTGAACTAGGGTTGGGCTAGCTCGTGCTGCACACCCCATTCCAATATTGCACTTAGTTTCGTGGAAAATCGCGATTCAAAAAAAAATCACAACCCCACCAATTTGGAAATGGTAACATTTTTCACGCCATTCAATTGTGCTAAACATCTGCAAGTTTGTGTCGTCAACGAAACTTGTCTACGACGTACATTTTTCATTACAAATGGAGAAACATTTGAAAAATGATGCGAAAATTTAAAGAAAAAAAACGTATTTAAGTTTAAGTAAAAAAAAATAGTTGTGATCGATTGTGCTAGGGTTCTGTTAGCTTGTATCGCCAACCGCAATTCGATACCGCAATTAGTTTCGTAGAAAATCGCGATTGAAAAAAATCGCAACACCTCCATTTTTGTAATTAAAAAAAAAAAGTTGTGCTTGTTTGTGCTAGAAATGTGCTACGTTATGCCGTAAGCCGCACTTAGAAATTTTGAAAAATAAAGCGAAAATTTGATAACGTTTTCAAGGCCCAACACCGCCATTTCGTCGGAATGGAAAAAAATTGTTGTGCTAGATTTGGCTTGGGCTGTGCTAGCTTGTGCCGCAAACCGTATTCCGATATTGCAGTTAGTTTCCCGAAAAATCGCGATTGAAAAAAAAATCGCAACACCATCAATTTTGAAATATTAACTTTTTTACGCCATTCAATTGTGCTAAACATCTGCAAATTTGTGTCTTAAACGACACTCCCCTACGACGTACAGTTCTTCATTAAAAGTGGAGAAACTTTTGAAAGATGAAGCGAAATTTCGAAAAATCCGTTTTTGAGGCCCACAGCCGTCATTTTGTTGGGTAACACAATCTAGCACAACGATTTTCTTTTAATTCGACAAAACGGTGTTGGGCGTTAAAAACGTCTTTTTTCCTCGTATTCTCGCGTTATTTTTTTTTATTTCTTAATGTGGCTTGCGGCATAACGTAGCATATTTCTAGCACAATGATTGTTTTTTTCGGTTTTGAAAATGGTGGTGCTAACTTTACACACATTTTTTCACTCGCCATTTTCTACTAAACTAATTGCGGTATCGAAATGCGGTTTACGGCACAAGCTAGCACAACCCTAGCACAACCGAGTACAACAATTTTTTTTTCATTCGGATAAAATGTCAGTGCTGTGATTTCTTTTTTCAAACGTGATTTTCTAAGAAACTAATTGTGGTATCGAATTGCGGTTGGCACCACAAAGTAGCACAACTCAGGCACAATCGAGCACAACAATTTGCTTTCCTTCCGACAAAATGGCGGTGCTGTGATTATTTTTTCGAACACGATTTTCTCCCAAACTAATTGCCATATCGAATCGCAGTTTGCGGCACAATCTAACACAACCCCAGCACAATCGAGCACAACCATTTTTTTTTATTCGACAAAATGTCGGTGCTGCGATTTTTCTTTCAAACGCGATTCTTTACGACACTAATTGGGGTATCGAATTGCGGTTGGCGGTACAAGTTAGCACAGCCCTAGCATAATTGAGCATAATCATATTTTTTTCATTCCGATATAATGGCGGTGTTGCGAGATGTAACATAATGGTGTTACATGGCCGACATAATGGTGGCCCGAGATTGGTCCTTATGGATACATATTTCATCGAATAACCTTGAAATAAATTGTGGTTTGCGTATATGACAGGTTTCAAAATTGGCATATTTTACTTACGTATGTTGGTTATTTACAAATGCTCATAATAGGCCAAGACTTCATTACAAAAACTGAACTACAAAATATAGACGATTAATATATGACGTGCCAGTTATTGGCCTATTCTGGCACAATATACAGATAATGAATAACCCAAGGCTTAAATAAAATAAAAGCATCTCCAGTGTTTTAGCATTGCCAGTTTTAAAATTGGAAAATTTCGATTAACTATCACGGCTGTTTATTGGTTTTAACAGATGGGCCCGGATAGGTTTTAGTAATGGGCTGATATTGTGCCAGTTCGCAATTTATAACGAAACAATAATGGACCAATGTAATTGGCAGTACTTCAGCATCACCAGTTTAAAAATTGGCAAATATTGTTTATCTATCATGACTGTTTAATGAATTTAAAAGATGGGCCATGATAGGTTTTAACTATGGGCCGATATTGTGTCGGTTTTCAATTTAGAACGAGACAATAATGAGCCAATGTGATAGCCAGTATTTTAGGATTGCCAGCTTTAGGATTGGCAAATTTAGTTTAACTATCACTGCTGTTTATTGGTTTTGAAAGATGGGCCAGGATAATCTTTAGTAATGGGCCGATATTGTGCCGGTTCTCAATTTATAACGGGACAATAATGGCCCAATGTAATTGCTTGTATTTTAGCGTTGCCAGTTTTTAAATAGGCAAATATAGTTCAACTATCACGGCTATTTATTGGTTTTAAACGATGGGCCGATATTGTGCCGGTTTTCAATTTATAACGGAACAATATTGGGCCAATGGAATTGTCAGTATTTTAGTATCCCCAGTTTTTAATTAGGCAAATTTAGTTTAACCATCACGGCTATTTATTAATTTTTAAAGATGGGCCAGGACAGGCTTTAGGGATGGGCCGATATTGTGCCAGTTATCAGTTTAGAGCGGAACAGTAATGGGACAATATTATTTCTCTTTTGTTGGCTTATACGATGGTCCCAATATTGGCCTGATCGTAACATTGGGCAACTCATGGCAACCTCTACATGGGTAGCACAATCAAGCACAACCATTTTTTTTTCATTCCGACAAAATGGCGGTGTTGGGCCTCAAAAAGGTTTTTTTCGAATTTTGGCTTCATTTTTTAAAAGTTCTAAGATTGGCTTGCGGCACACCGTATTACATTCCTAGCACAAACTAGCACGATTATTATAATTTTTTTAATTAAAAAAAATTGAGGTTTTGCGTTTTCTTTTCACTGGCCATTTTCTACGAAAGTAATTGCGGTATCAGAATGCGGTTTGAGGCACAAGCTAGCACAAACAAGCACGATGATTATTTTTATTTAATTAAAAAAATGGAGGTTTTGCGTTTTTTTTCACTCCCCATTTTCTACGAAAGTAATTGCGGTATCGGAATGCGGTTTGCGGCACAAGCTAGCACAACCCTAGCACAATCGAGCACAACCATTTTTTTCATTCCGACAAAATGGCGGTGCTGGGCCTCAAAAACGTTTTTTTTTTTCGAATTTTGGCTTTATTTTTTTTAATTTCTAAGATCGGCTTGCGGCACAACGTAGCACATTCCTAGCATAAACTAGCACGATGATTTTTTTTTAATTAAAAAAATTGAGGTTTTGCGTTTTTTTTACTCGCCATTTTCTACGAAAGTAATTGCGGTATCGGTATGCGGTTTGCGGCACACCTAGAACAATCTAGCACAACTATTGTTTCATTCCGACAAAATGCCGGTGCAGCGAAATATTTTTCAAACTCGATTTTCTACAAAACTAATTGCGATATCGAATCGCAGTTTGCGGCACAAGCTAGCACAACCCTAGCACAATCGAGCACAATCATTTTATTTCCATGCCGACAAAATGGCAGTGCTGCCATATATTTTCAAACGCGATTTTCTACAAAACTAATTTCGATATCGAATCGCAGTTTACGGTACAAGCTAGCACAACCGAGCGCAATCATTTTATTTCCATGCCGACAAAATGACAGTGCTGCCATATTTTTTTCAAACGTGACTTTCTAGGAAACTAATGGCGATATCGAATCGCAGTGTGCGGCACAAGCTAGCACAACCCTAGCACAATCAAGCCCAACCATTTTTTTTCATTCCGACAAAATGGCGGTGTTGGGCCTTAAAAAAGTTTTTTTTTTCGAATTTTGGCTTCATTCCCATGTGCGAATGTCGGTATTGCGCCAGAGTTACCAATACGCCCCAGAGTTGTGCAAGTATTGGAGACCGACTCTCAGTTGGCGGTACTGCCCCAGTATTGGAAACCGAACGTATCAGTACCGTCCCAGTCTGGGTTACTGAGTCTTGGCTGAAGTACTGGCCCAGTAATGGTGAACTATTTTATCAGTACGGTGCCAGTCCTGGTTACCAAGTATGGTTGAGTCTCGGCTGGAAGTACTACGCCAGCAGTGGCAACTGAACGTATCAGTGCCGTGCCCGTCTTAGCTACCCAGTCTTGGGTGAAGTACTGCCCCAGTAATGGTAAACAATTTCGTCAGAGCGGTGCCAGTCCTGGTAACCAAAGCTGGTTGGATGTACAGCCCTAGCACTGGCAACTGAAAGTATCAGTACCGTGCCGGTCTCGATTACCGATTCTTGGGTTAAGTACTGTCCTAGTATTGGTAAACAATTTTATTAGTACAGTGACGGTCTTGATAATCAAGGTTGGTTGAGTCTCGGCTGGAAGTGCGGTCCCAGCATTGGCAACAGTACCATGCCAGCCTTGGTCACCGAGTCTTGGGTTATGTACCGCCCTGGTATTGGTAAACAATTTTATCAGTTCAGTGCCAGTCTTAGTAACCAAGGTTGGTTCAGTCTCGGCTGGAAGTACTGCCCCAGCATTGGTAACAGTACCATGCCAGTGTTGGTCACCGACTCTTGGGTTAAGTACTGCCCCAGTAGCGATAAACAACTTTATTAGTACAGTGCCAGTCTTAGTAAGCAAGGTTGGTTGAGTCTCGGCTGGAAGTAGTCCCCCGGCATTGGCAACAGTACCATGCCAGCCTTAGTTACCGAGTCTTCGGTTAAGTACTGCCCCAGTGTTAGTAAACAATTTTATTAGTACAGTGCCAGTCATGGTAACCAAGGTTGGGTGGCCCTTGGCTGGAAGTAGTGCCCCAGCAGTGGCAACATTACCATTCCAGGCTTGGTTAACGAGTCTTCGGTTTAGTACTGCCTCGGTATTGGCAGACAATGTTATCAGTACGTTGCCAGTCCAAAAAATATGGATTGAATGAAAAATGTAAGTTTTGCTTCCTCATAGAGAAACTTTGTGACGATGAAAACATTGTTTTTCAGTTTTCAATGTCAACGTCCTCAAAATGTCCCAAAACCTCGAAAAATCATATTCAGAAACAATGTCTGCATGCATGTGCGTGTGTGTGCGTATGCGCGGGCATATACGTTCTGATACTGTAAAATAAAAACGTCTGTAACTCGAGAACGGTTTGGGTTGAAGGGCTCCTGTTTCGCTCAGATGTTAATCTATACAATCTCTTCATTCCCTGCAAATTTTGTCGAGAGAACTAAAAAATTACAAATTAAACGGCATTTTTTAATTAAAAAAAAATGTCTGTGACAAAGTTAATTTGCAAAAAATTTAAGAGTTTTGTAAAATAATTTTTTAAAAAGAATTGTGAAAGATTTTTTTTTAACAAATCGAGTATCATGAAAGGACGGCTGGTATTGAATTTAGGAATGATCGGTCGAATGGTCTAAATTTTATGAATTTCGGACACTTTCGAAATATGTCAAACCGCTCTAATTTTTGCATATATCAAGATACTTCGGTGATTTTTTTTACACAAAGTATTGTAAAAGTAAAGTTGCTATAAAATTTGGAGAGAATCCCGAACCATTACAGACTCCCCTGGACTCTTCCGTATCCTTACGGATATTCATTAATTGGCTAAGTAGACGATGTCAATTTATTCCACTATTTAGCGTGTTCATTCTGAACGTACGCCGCGACGGGCTCTCGCGCCTTCTTGCGTCGAGGCAGACATTGTTATGCCTGGACGCAATGCGTGTGTGTCAGTGGTCATTCGCTACGTCGGGCACACACGGTTGAAGATTGTTTTTTTCCCGCATTCTGTCCCTCCGCGGCAAGTATACACTTCGTGTGGGTATATGCACCTATATACCCACACGCTGATCCACGCTCAGCGTCAACAAAGAATGAGGATTTCTTTGGCACCGTTGAGCATCAGTCATTTTCGTGCCGTCTACGTGTGAACTTGTTTCAATCCCCAAGTGCTTTTCATATATTCCTATTCGTTTTTATACAGTACAGTTTTTCTATTATTATAAATTAATTTTTCTCGTCCTAAAACGAATTCGAGTGCTCTAAGTGTGCTATAAAAATTCGAACGGTTTATAAGGTGAACCAGGTAAGATATACAAAGAATTTTTCTTTATACTTATTTTTTCATTTTATTGTGTATTTTTTGTCTACTGCATGTTAAGGCATAATAAATAATTCATTTATTCTCTCTCCGTTCCTTACTTGCTGTAGGACTGTGCTATCTCTCTCTCTCTCTCTCTCTCTCTCTCTCTCTCTCTCTCTCTCTTATATTTTCTTTACTTTCTTTACTTATTCTATAATTTCTTTGAAGAATTTGTTCAATTTGATTAGGGAGTCTCGGAGGATAAGGGGAATGAAAACGCTTTGGTAAATACAATGTTATTTACTTTGACCGAAATTATGCATGCTGAAGTAAAATTACAGAAGAGCATCTTAATTCATACTTAATACTCTGGAAGTGGCTATATTTTTCAATTTTTTTTAGATGTAGGTGATGATATCCTTGGTGGGTTCACCGACCGACGGAAAAGGTGTTATCCGCAATGTGATCGCTGGCCTGATATCGCAGGCGGAGCAGGAAAAATACTCGGCCACGGGGAAACCAGGCGCGAACAGTATAACGAAAAAATCCTTCAGTGCGACAATAACGCGCAAACGCATGAATAGTAAATATTTTTCAAATTTTTACTAATATAATTTTTAGAACTGGGTGCAATGAAATAAAATGTTTTGATTTCAGATATTTTTTTAGATACGATCGGGAAAAAAACCACTGCGGTGGAAATATTTTCGACGACCAGCCGATGTTTATCTGATGCCGGTGACCGGGAACACGCCGCAACTCTGGCTCAATATTGGCAGCCGGCACTAGTCACCAATACTGTGCCAACCCTTGCCAACCGAAGGACCGGTGTTATCATTTCCGAATTGGGCCCGTATTGTTTACACGATCTGACCCAATATTGGCATTCAGTATCCAGCCAGTACTGGAGTCAGTACTGAGCCATGTTTCCAGTCTATACATGGGCATGTACCGGCAAAGTACTGATTTACGGTTTGTCTCGAGACTGGCTACAATATCTGGCCCAAAACTGAGCACTTATACTGAGCCAATACCCGTAAACAGTGTCGGGTCGAATCACGGCACCATAAGTTGGACAGGTGTTAACAAGCCAAAGTTGTCTCAATATTGATTCCGACTTGGGCAAGGCTTGGCCCTTGGTAGCCTGCCAGTATTAGCAGCTCTGGCATTAGTACTGAGTCAAGACTAAGCCAAGTCCCCAGTCTATACACGGGCATGTACCGGCAAAGTACTGATTTAGGGTTTGTCTCAAGAGTGGCAATGATATCTGGCCTAGAACTGGGCACTTATTCTGAGCCAATATCCGTAAACGGTGTCGGGCTGATTCACGCCGCCATAAGTTGGACAGGTGTTAACAAACCAACGTTGTCTCAATACTGATTTCGACTTGGGCAAGGCTTGGCCCTTGGTGCTTGCCAGTATTGGCAGCTCTGGCATCAGTACAGTGCCAATACCGAGCCAGTTTGCAATACGTACATGGGTTTTTTAAAATTTCTAAGATCGGCTTGCGGCACAACGTAGCACATTCCTAGCACAAACTAGCACAATGATTATTTTTTTGACTTTTCAAAATGGCGGTGCTAACTTCACATAGATAAAATCGATCGAGGATAACGCCCGGAAGAGCGAGCCACAACGATCGACGACAAGATCGATGGGAGGTCCGTCGTCTATCAAGGAATTGGGCGAGACGAGGAAGCCGGCCGGCGTGGTCCGGCATTAAGGCGTTACCCCCACTTGTAGCGCAAAAAAGGCCTTTTTCATGAATTTTTTTAAAGAAAACTACAAAACTTTTTTTGTCGATCAATATACCATCTTAAAGAACACATCTTGAAGAACTTTCAGTAATTTTTTTATTGAAAAATATTACATTGTTTAGTGGCAAATGGCCGTCAATGAAATAATTTTTTAATATACACGGTTTGCGGTGACCAACATTGCGGCGAAGTGGATTATCTGAAAAAAAATGCGGATGGATTTAGTCGAATATAAGTATAAACCAGTCTTTAATCGAAGGATTTTAAAAAATATTTATTTTTCACAAAATGGCGGACAGTCAAAGTTAATGGTTCGATTTTAACGAAAAAAAGGCCGTTTTTGGCTATTAAACGGCCATTTTTTTCGAAAAAAAATCGAACGATTAAAGACTACATTTTTATGTATTAAATAAGCCTGCAAAATTTCAAGAAGATCGGTTCATTAGTGTTCGAGTAGTCTTGGTCACCGACTTCAGAAATGCCATTTTGAGAAAAACGCGTTTAAAGTTTCTCGCTCATATCTCAGTCAATTTTGTTCGGATCGACTTGAAATTTTCAGGACATATTCTCAGATACTTATACTTCAAAAAAATGCAATAAAAAAATCGATTTTTTCAAAATCGCAAGTGGGCGTTCCCTCAAGTCTTCGAGCGTGGTCAGCGAAGGACGAGATGGATCGCAAGCCCCGGCGTAAGAAAAAGAGAATCGAATAGAGGCGAGGACAGAGGGTTCATTGTCGAATTGATTGAGAAAGAATTCGCAGCGATACCTGAGTGGTACCCAAAAGAGTGGGTATTGTACGCTGTGTGAATATTGGAAATTGAACATAAATACTGCTGAATTTAAAGAATTTAGGGTGAAACGCATAAAGATCGATGTAGTGCAAATCATGAGGGGTCATCTGGAAAAATGGAGGTCGACGGAATTGTGGAAATTTTCAAGCAGTTAGAAGCCAAATATGGAGTTAAATATACAAACTATATTGGAGATGGTGACTCCAAAACTTATTCTGGACTTTTAAGCGCTTCTCCTTGCGAGAATACTATCATAAATAAGAAGGAGTGCATAGGACACGTACAGAAAAGGATGGGGAGTCGATTACGCACATTGAAAACCAAGCACGGTAGTCTTGGAAGTATAGGTAAACTAACAGGGAAAATGATAGACAAAATGACTGTATGCTATGGCTTAGCCATACGTCGGCATTGTGATTCATTGGAAAATATATAAACCGCATTATAGGCAAGATTCTATCACTACAGGGCAACTGATGAAAAACCACATCACAAGACGTGCCCAAAAGGTGAAGATTCTTGGTGTTCGTATCGGCGCGCTGAAGCTAATAGTGAATTCGATTCTTACGAGCAAGATTATCGCCCTTTACCTCCAATTGTTATGGATGCCATATAACCAATTTATGAAGATCTGAGTAATGATAATTTACTCTCTAGGTGTGTATGTGGCTTCAATCAAAACACTAACGAAAGCTTCTATCAGCTGATTTAGAAAATAAGCTCAAAAACAGTGTGTAGTAGCAGTACAATTGTAGATAGTGCTGTATATATTGCTGCTTGTGTATTCAATGAAGGTACACACACATTGTTACTGATCATGAATACACTTGGCATTAATTGTGAACCCAATTCTCACCGGTACACAGAAAGAATCTATTCTCAACGTATATACGTGGCTGACAAACGCGCAAACGATAATACCCGGGAAGGCAGAATGCTTCGAAGACAACAACAAATAGATATTTTGGAAGCTTCCACATCAGCAGAAGCCCTATTGTATGGGCCAGGAATTGACGATTTGATGTAAGTAATTTTTTAATTAGGATTTCTATACATAAATCGAGTGTAAAGTTAGAAAACTCATTCAGAAATTTTCCAAAATTAATTACTCAAAAACTATGATCTTTAGCAAAATTTTATGAAGGATACTTTAGCTCAAGAAGATAAGAGAAAGCAAGAAAAAGAAAAACATTGTGCGCATTCCGTCGCTACGTGACACCTCCCCCGTTTAGGATTGAGCGTCTCGCTCGATCAGGTTCGTTGGGGGTTGCAATAAAAAATATAGTGGCACGATAGTATGAATTGGCATTGTCATTGATCGACTTACAATGTGACTTAAACATATTCGAAGATTGGTATCTAATATGACGGTGTGACTTATAGTTTTCTTGCGCTTAGGAGGTACGCATGAATTTCACTATCACCTTATAAGAAAGCGTTTGTGTTTCTTTGTAAAGATTTTCGTGCGAAATTCTTTGTTTCTTTTTTAAAATTATGTATGTATGTTTTTTTACTTCACTGTAAGATGTATATTTACGCGTTTTCTTCTTTCTTTTTCTTTACGAATAGATACTTATTTACTTATTTCAACTTATCTTACTCGACAAGGTTAAAAGAACAATAATAATAAGGATTGAGAAAAAGGTTATTTAGCATGATTAGAATGGTCGTTTTGATACTCGAATGTCTTCTCGTGCGAACTCAAGGCAAAGGAACGTTTTTAGGAGGTTTATCGTACCTTGAACGATCGGAGATGTTAATATAGAGATCATGTGTTGCAGCGTTGGTCTTGACTTGATCCTTTGGTTCGACTAAAGGAGTTGTCACGAGTTTATGAAGTTCTTGACCAGTTCCACCGTTGACCTTTTTCTTCTTAGGTAATTTAGCCAGGTGCATCAGGAAGTGCGTAACCGAGTCCCATACTGCACCGACGAGGTAAACCGACCAGCCGTACACAATGTATAGGCTGTACGTATGGATCACCGTAACTGTGATGAGCATGATCGTTCGCACGACGGGTAACATCCGGGTGACACCAGCGTGTGCTGTACCGAATTGAAAGAATTTTTCCCACCTGCGATTCCAGATGGAGTCCGCTTGGTTAACAGGGTTTCGACCACTGATGCCCCGTGCCATATTGTTTATGGCAGCGAGCTCCTCTACAAGAAACATGGGTTTTCGTACGTTGTCGATGTCTTCTGCGGAATAGCTCTCACATGGTGGTTCTGGGTTGGTGTATCACCAAGTAGACTACGTCGTCGTCTTCATGCTTGCAGGTAGTGTGACTTCAACAGGAGCAGATATGAATTTGTACCCGATGTCTCCATAAAAGTAATATGGAGGAAGAAAGAAATCACAGGTTGTTTGGGTTCTTCTTTTGGTTATACATGAGTTCGAGGAGTAAGGAGATATTTTTCGTTCCTACGAGTGACGGGTTGATCGTAATAGTCTATTAACATTCTTTTAATATTCGTTTAGCCTTCTTTTAACATACTTTCAACATTCTTTTAACATTCTTTTAGCATTATTTTAAACTTGGTTTACCATTCTTTTAACATTCTTTTAACCTGATCAGGTTTACTTCTATTGGTATACATTTAATAACGTGTACTACTTCGATAGTTAGTACCACCGTATGGCTTGGAGCTTTCATTAAACTATATGTAAATTCGTCTAGTGCTTGTATCGCAGGAGATAAACTATTTTGAAGAGTTTAACATGCTCGGATACATTGTTGAATAAGTATATAGCGCATAGCGTATAAGTATAGCGTTTAAATTTGTTTCTGGATGAGTCGCTCGTCAGATTCAAATGTAGAGTTAACATTGGGCGAATATCTTTTAAATTAGTGTTAGATAATTCTTAATAAACAGCGTTCTTGTTTTTGGAAATTTGAATTTGTTTTTGGAATTTCGAATTAGTTTTTGGGATACCATAAAAGTTACACCCCTTGATGTTTCTGAATAGTTTGATAACAGCCATCTGAAAAAACAGTGTAATTGTTGTGGTTATTTATTTAATTAGGATTAAAATCGGATTCGTCGACTCGTGGTGGTTTGGTTTTCTTTTTGTTTTCAGTTTCAATATTAATGTGTGAGTATCGGAATCTGTTTTCATGCACTATTCGTATTTTGTTATCATATTGGATTTTTACGTTACCCTTGTCCAGTTTTTTTAGAACCTTATGTGGTCGGGTATAATGGTCTCCGAGTTTACCTAGTTTGGGACCCTTTTGGAGGTAGACGAAGTCTCCTACCTTAAAACTCTTGGGATTAGCGTTCTCATCGTAATATTTCTTTAAACAATGTTTGGACGAGACTAGGTTTTCATAGGCGAGTTTTCTGATTATTCTCGTTTATTCTCGTGAATAATTCAATTAAATACCCGCGATACGTGGGTAGCTGATCTGATTCTCGACGCGCTTCGCTTGATGGAACTCTCGCTAATTTGTCAAAGACTATTTCGTATGAAGTATACTTCGTACTTTCATGAACACTTGTGTTATACGAGAGCGTTGCCAATTCTAACCATTGATCCCATTGATTGTTTTTATCCGTCTATTGTTTCAAAAATTCGGCCAGTACATCATCATGTACTGGATCCCTCGAGGGATCCATTGGATTGAGGATGAAACGCGGTCGTTCGACATCGCTTGATACGAAATCGCTTTGCGACCCGTTTCATGAGACCGCTCAAAAAGTGACTTCCTTGATCTGTTAATAGCGCCTTGGGTGCACCAAAAACGCATATAAATTTCTTTATAAATGCATCGGCGACCGTTGTCCCTAGTGCATTTGGGAGTGGAATCGCGACACAAAACTTCGAGATGTAAGCAACAAAAGAAAATCGCGTACGCCGGGCCGTAGTGAGGAGAACGGGCGGACGAGTACACTGTAAAAACAAACGCGTTGTTTTAACACGTTTTGCGTATGTAATCTTGTCGCTCTTTTCAACACGGTAACGCGTGTGTTGATGTCGTAACGACACATTTTACGCGTGTTCTTTCAACACGCTTCAAGTGTGTTTTAGAAAGTTCAAAGCGTGTTGTTTCGATAAACTTTAGGCGTGTAAACGCTTGTCGCCAATTTCAACACGTTTAAAATGTTTTGATGGCTAAATCAACACACTGTTTAGGCGTACTTGTGGACATTTGGGAATAATGTACAAGACGTCACGTAGGCATACGTTCGAAAATTAAAAAAAAGGTTTCTCCGTTACTGGTGCTTTATTCCGATGGTGTACTACCATAATTGATGATTTCCAATCATCCTAAAATCAATTCCTGCGAATAAATTTTATTGTCATTACCTGGTCTCGAACCTAGCCTAATCTAGTTACTTCTGTACCTAATGTGCGTCCGCTAACCATTGTGCTATCGGCTGCTTGCGGTTGTTTCATCAAGAAACGAAATACATGGTTACATTGAACGAGAAGAGTAATGAAGACATTTCAAATTTTATGAGCAAGCATGCGTGTGTGTGTGTGTGTGTGTGTGTGTGTGTGTGTGTGTGTTGCGTGTGTTGCGCGCGCGCACACACACATAAAATGTGAAATGCCTTTATCACTCTCCTGTAAATGTGTGTGTGTGTGTGTGTGTGTGTGTGTGTGTGTGTGTGTGTGTGTGTGTGTGTGTGCGCGCGTGCGTGCGTGCGTGCGTGCGTGCGTGTGTGTGTGCGTGTGTGCGTGTGTGTGTGTACGTGTGTGTGTTTTTTTTAAAGAGGTTTAGCTGGAAAATGCCTCCGCACCGTAGCAAATAATTGCCGTGTGTCGGGCTTGCACCGACTAAAAACCCCCATTCCTCTGTGGCCTTACAAATTCTCCCGGGGGACGACCGCTAGGTATTACATCGCGGGAGAGGCCTTAGCCGTAGCTCTTCCTGCAGTGATGTCAGACGACCTTACATCCCCCGTTCCACTCTAGATGTAATGAGTGGTTTAGGGGTTCGTGTCGCTGATTTAATCTATGACTGCCTGGTCTTCCGGCGTCGTCTTCTTCCTCGCACGTTCTGCACGTCGCAACTCCTTCATCACTGCGGCAGCATAAGCCGATACCGCTGTCCATGCGTCTGCTGACTTCAGCATCAACTCAACCAGGTTGTCCGGGGTGATGCGTGTCTCCAGCTGATCCTCGACTATCGCGCGGGAAGCACTAAAACGTGGGCATTGTAACAATGCATGTTCAGCGTTCTCCTCGACTGCTACACATGCTGGGCACTCCGGGGAATCTTCATAATTAAACTAATAGAGATAAGCCCGAAAACAGCCGTGTCCTGAGATCACTTGAGTGAGATAATAGTTGAGCTCCCCGTGTAGACGCTTCACTCATATCTCCACCTTCGGGATTAGTCGATGTGTCCACCTTCCCTTGGGAGAAGCATCCCACATCGTCTGCCACTGGTTGAGACTGGTTGCTCTCGCTTCTGTCCTTGCATAACTGGGGTTTCTAGCTCCCTTCTGCTGGTACATCGATCTACGCTCCTCGGCAAGCACCTCAATGGGCAGCATTCCCGCGATAACGTTGATAGCGTCCTCGGAGACAGTGCGAAACGCACAGGCTACCCTCAAGGCACTGACGCGAACGTTGCTGCAGCCTTCCTGCGGTACTCCTGGATTTTCAGTGCATCAGCCCATATGGGTATGCCATAGGTGAGCACTGAGGTCGTCACTGATGACAGCAGTTTCCTCCTCTTCTGTCTGGGGCCACCAACATTAGGCATGAGTCGCGCCAGTGTGGTAGCCACCCCAGCGGCCTTTCTGCTCATCTGCTCGGTTTGCTCTTTGAAGTTCAGCCTCGCGTCGACAATCACACCCAGGTACCGAATGAACGGTTGGGATGTGATTTCGGAGTTTCCAACCCTGAGCGTCACCGTTTCCATCACCTTCCTGCTGGATACGAGGAGTACTTCTGTTTTGTGGGCTGCAAGATGCAGTCCAACAGAAGACATCCATTCCTTTATCTTCGCGAAAGCTTCGCTGAAGAGTGCGGTGATTTGCTCCAGGAATTTGACGATGACAATCAGCGCCGCGTCATCTGCGAACGCTACGATGGACACTCCTTTCGGCAATTTTAATAGCAGCAGATCATTGTACATGATGATCCACAGAAGCGGTCCAAGTACAGAGCCCTGAGGAACTCCTCCAGTCACCCTATACGTCTTTGGTCCATCCTCTGTGTCGTACATGAGCCACCTATTACATAGGTAACTCGTCACTATTCTCCCTAGGTACCATGGTACACCTAATGTTTTTAGGGCATCCATGATACACTTCCATATCGCCGAGTTGAAAGCGTTTTTGACGTCGAGAGCGACAACTGCGCAGTACTTCTTGGACCCTCTTGCCCATCGTTTCCCCGCAGTCGACGCCTGCGCCTGCTTCACCACTGTATTAATGGCATCCAGAGTAGAGCGCTCCTTTCTGAAGCCAAACTGGCCCTCCGCCAGTAGAGGGTCCACGACCTTCTCAACTCTGTTATGTATGATACGCTCGAAGATCTTTCCCGCGGTATCCAGCATACAGAGCGGACGATAGGATGAAGGTTCGTCCGGTGGCTTTTTCCCTTTCGGGGGGAGCACTAGCTTTTGCCACTTCCACTTGTCCGGGAAGATTCCTTCCTTGAGACACGCATTGTACATGCCCAGGAATATTGCCGGTGCCAACTTGATCGCTGCCTTGAGTGCGATGTTGGGTATCCTATCGATGCCGGGGGCTTTATTGTTGCCCACCCTGGCAATCGCCGTAAGAAGCTCTTCTTCAGTAATGGCTGGGATGTCTTCATCGACGTCCTCTTCGAGCTGATAGTCCTCCTCGGGTTGCTCAGGGAACAGATGCGAAACAATCTTTTCCAGCAGAGCTGCGTCCACAGGCGATGGCATTGGCTGGCTTTTCAGCCGAGTCATTACTACTTTGTACGGCCTGCCCCAGGGAGCATCTTCCACCTCGCTGAGCAGTTCGCCCCAGCTTTCAGCTTTACTCTGCTTGATAGCCTTTTTAAGCTTCAAGCGCGCCTTCCTGTGCTGTTCTTCCAAATCGGGGAACGAGCGTTTGCCTCGAGCTCGTTGCGCTAGGCGGCGAGTTCGATGACACTCCCTTCGGAGGCCGGCAATTAGTTCGCTCCACCAGTATACCGCCGGTCGGAAGTCGACATTACGTTTCCGTGGCATTGTGGCATCGCATGCTTCGGTGACCCTCTGCATGACCACCTCGACCTTCTCGGTTGCACTTTCCGCTGCGAGGGGGCTGGTGTCAAAAGTTTCACGAAACAAGTCCGCGTCAAACATTTTCGCTTTCCAGCCCTTTCCGTTTGTCTTCGGTGCCTTCGCTGTTCTGCTGAAGTCACCGCGAATCTCTCAGAGAATCGCTTGATGATCACTGTGAGTGTAGATATCACTGACTACCCAGTGGCACTGGTTTCCTCTTGCCAGGCTACTACTCACAAAAGTGAGGTCCACTATAGAAGAGGCTTCACCTTTAACAAAAGTGGGTTTTGTACCTGCATTAAGTAGTACTATATCCAATAAGGACATAGCCTCAAGCAGAGCTTGGCCCTTCCTGTTCGTCACTTTACTACCCCATTCCACAGCCCACGCATTGTAATCTCCGGCTATGACTACCGGGAAGCGTTGTTTAGCGTCTGCGACTAAGTTGTCGAGAAAATTCTCAAACTCATAAGTCGTCAGACTAAGCGGTGCGTAACAACTGTAGAAATGAACTCCTTTGACTTTTATTCTCACAAAACCAGTTTCCGTCCGACTCGCAAGATTCTGAAATGGAAGTTTTCCGCAGGACCAAATTGCGGCCTTCCCACTTGCGTCAGATTCCCACGGTTGCGTGTCTAGATGTCTATATGATTCCGAGAGTATCGCCAAGTCAGGCTTCAGCTCGCGCACAGTCTGCATGAGCAGGTCCTGTGCTGCTTCACAATGGTTGAGGTTCAGCTGGAGTACTCTCATTTGCATCGTTTTTGGAGTGCCTGGAGAGCCTGGAGAGCCCGCGTATACGCTGGACACCGGCTGCTCCCTGCGATGTGGGCTGTGGGTGCCCCATCTCCCGCTTCTGCACATATGACACACTTTGCACTTGCTGTGCATTCGGCAACTTTGTGGCCAGTGTTACCGCACTTGATGCAGTCTTTAGCCCGGTCGACGTAGCTCTTGCTGTTCCGTGATAAGTGTCCAAATTTCCAGCACTTGAAACACTTTAGTGGTCTCACCGCCTCTCGGATTCT
The DNA here is from genome assembly GCA_963210295.1 of Ophion ellenae. Taxonomy (NCBI): domain Eukaryota; kingdom Metazoa; phylum Arthropoda; class Insecta; order Hymenoptera; family Ichneumonidae; genus Ophion; species Ophion ellenae. The sequence goes on along the minus strand of OY723385.1, from coordinate 16,304,163 downwards.
GCAATTACACCAGCCGACTCGGATGATTCCTGTATCCAGAAGTTTCCGGGCACCAGGCACCATGAGTCGTATTACCGCAGTCTGAGTTCTGCCATATGCTTTACGCAGAGACTTAAGAGAGTATTCCGTGACTGAATAGTCCGGTCCCAAGACTCTCTGCAGGGCCGCCAATATCTCCTCCTTCGTCGCGTCCTCTTCCAGGTCCTTGATCTCCAGATCAACTTCCTGGACTTTACTCTGGACCGTTGCTGATTCACCAACAACACCTTCGAATTGGTTTCGCAATTCCGGTGCTTTGGCTGAGCTCTCCTTATTCAGAACGATCAGCAGATCTTCCGCGTTCGTTCTGCGTGCCTTTTGGACGCATTCACCTACATCCTTGAGCGCCGGATCCTTCTTTATACGACTCAAGATTTCCGCATAGCTCAAGTCACCCTTTTTGTGGATGACGAGAGCGTTGGGCAGAGTCGGCCGTTCGCGAGGTTTCTGCGCCTTCTTCTGAGGCTGCTTCTCGGATATCTTGTGCGATCTTTTCTTCTTTCGCGCAGTCTGCCACTTCTGCTCTGATCGGTCGCCCTTATCCTCGGATTGACCAGCAAATGGCTCCACCAGCTGCTTCTCCTTCGGCTCCTTTCCGTCGGTCGACATCGGTGTAACCCGCTTTTTCCTCTTCGCCTTGCTTACTTGCGTCGAGGTACCGCCCACGTCCATGCCTTCATCGTTCCTCTCCTTGTTAGGGAAAGTCGATTTCGCTTGGCTTATGGTCGGCGTGGTTTGCGTTCCTCCAGTCAACGTTGCCGCCTGTGGCTTTGCACTCCACGCTACGTGGTCCTCTATACCTTTCCAAGTACTGGTAAGCATAGGAACCCACCGCTGGATCTCTTTGTGGAGATTTTTCTTCTGCTGGATAAAAGAGGCTAGGCTCTCCAGCGTCTTTCCGTGCCTCTCCACCAACTTCAAAATCTGCTTTCGGTTTCCACCTGTCTCTTCCTTTTCTTCACTTGAAACATTGTGCGCCATGGAGGCCAAGTGGCCACCTCCGTGGTACTGCGGTTGTTCGATGACGATGCCCGGGAGCCCGCTTGGTCACTCCCTGAAGGCGCCGGTACTGGGGATCCGTGCCCCTGCACCCTAATCGGTATATCCTTTATTGGACTTCCCATATTCATTTGCTATCGAGGTTTGCTCCCCGTGTCTGTTGGTCCACGGGAGGTATTTTAATTGCCTCCTGCCGTGTACATCTATATAGACATTTCAATATCCATATCTATATCCAGATAGATATCTCTATATGTATATCTATATCCATATAGATATTTGTACATCTATGTCTATATTTATATACGAGGGCTTCCCCCTATCCGCCGCCTGGGGGCGCGCCACGTAGGGGTTTCAGACTCCCCATGTGGGATGTGTGTGTGTGTGTGTGTGTGTGTGTGTGTGAGTCGGCGTATTATCTACATTATTGAATACACACAAAAATTATATTTTTGAATTACAGTATTTATTCTTCTTTTACCTTATCAACGCCCAAATCGACTTTTCATGTTCCATTATGTAAAACTAAAACACCTTTAAGGCGAGATATACATTTACAACGATAAAAAATCTATTTCTTTTTTGTCTTGAAACGATAGATCTATATATGTAGTATATTTTCCAGAAGATTCAAAACGAAATTCGAAAAATTTTAAGCGTTGCAGCCCGCCAACGCTGTGTCTTACCGCTTGGATTCGTAGCGGGCGAAAACTTCAAACCCCTTTTTCCCATAACTGCATTTTCGAAATTGACGTGCAGGATTACTCTAAAACTATAAAGCCGATTGAGTTGAAACTTGGTAGAAATATTGACAATATTTCTTTTACTTGACGAGAATTGTTTTTCAAGCATTATTTTAAAAACTACTTTTTCAATGCAAATTTTACAGATACTTTGCGTGAAGTGGTGATTTTTTGTAAACGTGTGCCATTCTCTTAAATTTGAATTTTCTTCATTTTAATCACTGTCAAATAGAAACTATACATGTTCTAACTGAAAAAAAATTGAATTTTTTTACAAATCAGAGTCTACGGAAGCAATAGCACGCAAATTCACAACTGCCGCGGCAACCTTGCTGTAACACTCTGCCACAGCTGCGCCACTTTGAATGAATTTAAAAAAATTGTTTTGTATAGATAAATATACTATTGAAGAATACCTACAGTTTGATAGATGGAGAATAATTATTCCTTACTTATAAAAATCGCCCAAAATTGGTTAAGTTTTTCCCGTTTGAATGCATATCCCGCCTTAATGGCCGCATAAAAACATGAAGGAAAAAGATTGAATAGCACTGGAAGATATGCAGTATCCCACGCGAAGTAGCTTCCCATAACAGTCAACGACTTCCCCCGACAGTGCCCAACATCTTTTCCGATTCATCTGTGAGCTCTGGTAATATCATGGGATTTCGTATGGTCCTTGGTCCAATCGACTTGGATTGTGACATGCGTGATGTTTTAAATTTCTTATGCTGTCCTTTTTTCGCATCCGTACTCGTTGCTAGTTGTTCCACATCCTGAAAAAGTATGATAAATTATTAAAGAAGTATAAAAACATTTGGCTGTTTGTACTTTTATATATAGTGAATCGAGAAAGTCGTTGGGAAGAAAATCGCTATTCGAACTGATCAGGAAATCTCTAAAGCACTGAATAAAAAGTTTTCTGCACAGCAATTAGAAAACGCAGTGAGGAGGATATTTGTATGGAAGAGAAAATTTCGATATGCAGTGAACAGAACATTTTCCCCAAACAAGGAATCTCCTTTGCTCCGAACAAACAATTGTCTTCGCACTGGACAGAAAAATTGGTCAGCACAAAATAAAGAATTTTCATTGCCCCGATCAAGAAATTTCCCTCACTCCAAACAATTTTCTTCGCCTTCTACAGAAATATTGGTCTGCACAGAAAAAAAAATTTCCTTTGCCCCGAACAAGAAATTTCCTTCACTTCGGACAGAAAATTTTCTTCGCACCAGATAGAAAAAGTGGTCTGCATAGAATAAAAAATTGCGTTTGCCCCGAACAAGCAATTTCTTTCCCTCCGGACAGACAATGTTCTTTGCCCTGGACATAAAAATTGGTCCGCACAAAGTAAAGAATTTCCTTTGCCCCGAACTAAAAATGTCCTCCACTCCGCACAGAAATTTTTCTTCGCACTGGACAGAAAAATGGGTTCGCACAGAAATTTTTCTTCGCACTGGACAGAAAAATGGGTTCGCACAGAAAAGCAATTGCGTTTGCCCCAAACAAGGAATTTCTTTCACTCCGGACAGACAATGTTCTTTGCCCTGGACAGAAAAATTGGTCCGCACAAAGTAATGAATTTCCTTTGCCCCGAACCAGAAATTTCCTCCACTCGTCCAACTTATATGTCGCAGATATCAGCTTGAATTGTTTCTCCCACTCATCGTAGTTCCCGTTACTTCCGTTGAATTCACGCAAAAGTTCGCTCACCGCCTTCACGTTCGCCGTTGGGCGCAAGCTCGGTATGGGGTTGCTGTCCTCGCTGGCCGACGATCGTGACAACCGCAGTTCCCGATTTGCCAATTCAAGCTCCCTTTCCATGAGCGCCTTCTCGCGATGCATCATTTCAAGCTCTCGAAGCAACATGTCCGGATTCATATCAATCGCTACGGCATTGGAACCTGAGGATGTGGCACCATAGACCCCACCAATCGCCCGGTTACCTTGGGCCTCGTCGGCTTCCTTATGCTCTACGCCAATGTTTTCGGCTAACCACGACCCAGATGGATCAAATTCCATTAACCGCACGATCGATTCCGCTCTGTTACCGATGGAAGGCAACCCTCGAGACTTCAACACCTCCTTAAGTTGGGGGACTGTAAAACTGTTTGGTTCGCCCATTTCACGACCACGTTTCACCTTTGTTTCACGAAAGTCTAATTGTCCAGCCCGAGTCAATTATTGATGCGGCGTCGCGATCTCTTCTGCGCGTGTGTTACACGAAAATTGTCGACCCACAGCTACGACAATTCTGCATCACTCGTCACGATTCTGAACTATCCCGGGTAATCCCACTTCTGATATAGTTGTAAAGATTAGTATTTGATAGGATGGTCTTCTTTAGGGTGAATAATGAGATACTTCGGTATAACATTAGAAAAGATAGTCTTTATTGGAATTTGATTGCTCGCTTCTTCATCATGCGTTTGCCGGGCAACGACTACACTGTAAAAAATAAGCGTGTTGTCGGTGTGTTGAAGCAACACACAACACGCCTACAACGTGTGTAGAACCTGGTTAACGCGTTGAAACAACGTGTTTTACTTATTTTACCGTGTTGAAACAATACGCTCTATACCATTCTTGGTAACAACACGTTTTTAATGAGTTGCCGGAGAACACGCTTAATGTAACACACATGAAGCGCGTCGAATCAACTCATTTTCTCCCGAACAATACACTTAGTGTAGGTACACGCGACTCGAACGACACAAAGCGTCGTAAAACAACTCACTTGCACGCGTGTACCACAAACAACACGCGTCCAGTGAGTTGATATGACAATATGCCGACTTTATAACCTCGCTATATTATGGACGGACGTGCAAAAGAGTTTTTTAATTACGATTTGTGTTATTTTAAAAGCTAAACACATAAGTTTTTCCTCGTCGAGCAGACCTACATGAATGGCGAAAACAATTTGGTCGGTGAAACCATGGTAAGTGCAACACTCAGTTTATTGACGTATATATAAAATAATTTTTTGGTAAAGGGTCGATGCGGAGAAAATTTTTTATTCTGTGCGGATCAATATTTTGTTCGTTGCTAAGAAAAGTTTCTGTCCAGAGTGCTGAAAGATTCTTTTTAGGGGCAAGGAGCAAATTCAATTCTATGCGGACCTAGTTTTCTGTTCGGTGAGAAGAAAATTTTCTAGACGGATTGGAGGAAATTTCTTGTTCGAGGCAAAGCAAATTCTTTATTTTGTGCGTACCAATTTTTCTGTCCGGATGGCAGTAAATTTCTTGTTCAGGGCAAAGAAAATTCTTTATTTTGTGCAGTCCAATTTTTCTGTCCAGGGCAAAGAACATTGTCTATCCGGAGTGAAAGAAATTCCTTGTTCGGGGCAAACGCAATTTTTTATTCTGTGCGGACCAATTTTCTGTCCAGGGCAAAGAAAAGTGTCTGTCCGGAGTGAAAGAAATTCCTTGTTCAGGGCAAATGCAATTTTTTATTCTGTGCGGACCAATTTTCTCTCCAGGGCAAAGAAAAGTGTCTGTCCGGAGTGAAAGAAATTCCTCGTTCATGGCAAACGAAATTTTTTATTCTCTGCGGACCAACTTTTCTGTCCGGATGGCAGTAAATTTCTTCTTCAGGGCAAAGAAAATTCTTTATTCTGTGCGGACCAATTTTTCTGTCCAGAGCAAAGAACATTGTCTGTCCGGAGTGAAATAAATTCCTTGTTCGGAGCAAATGCAATTTTTTATTCTGTGCGGACCCATTTTTCTGTCCAGTGCGAAGAAAAATTTCTGTGCGGAGTGGAGGAAATTTCTGGTTCGTGGCAAAGGAAATTCATTACTTTGTGCGGACCAATTTTTCTGTCCAGGGCAAAGAACATTGTCCGGAGTGAAAGAAATTCCTCGTTCATGGCAAACGAAATTTTTTATTCTCTGCGGACCAACTTTTCTGTCCGGATGGCAGTAAATTTCTTCTTCAGGGCATTTGCCCCGAACAAGGAATTTATTTCACTCCGGACAGACAATGTTCTTTGCTCTGGACAGAAAAATTGGTCCGCACAGAATAAAGAATTTTCTTTGCCTGAAGAAGAAATTTACTGCCATCCGGACAGAAATGTTGGTCCGCAGAGAATAAAAAATTTCGTTTGCCATGAACGAGGAATTTCTTTCACTCCGGACAGACACTTTTCTTTGCCCTGGACAGAAAATTGGTCCGCACAGAAAAAAAAATTGCATTTGCCCCGAACAAGGAATTTCTTTCACTCCGGACAAACAATGTTCTTTGCTCTGGACAGAAAAATGGGTCCGCACAGAATAAACAATTGCATTTGCCCCGAACAAGGAATTTCTTTCACTCCGGACAGACAATGTTCTTTGGTCTGGACAGAAAAATTGGTCCGCACAGAATAACGAATTTTCTTTGCCCTGAAGAAGAAATTTACTGCCATCCGGACAGAAAAGTTGGTCCGCAGAGAATAAAAAATTTGCTTTGCCTCGAACAAGAAATTTCCTCCAATCCGTCCAGAAAATTTTCTTCTCACCGAACAGAAAACTAGGTCCGCATAGAATTGAATTTGCTCCTTGCCCCTAAAAAGAATCTTTCAGCACTCTGGACAGAAACTTTTCTTAGCAACGAACAAAATATTGATCCGCACAGAATAAAAAATTTTCTCCGCATCGACCCTTTACCAAAAAATTATTTTATATATACGTCAATAAACTGAGTGTTGCACTTACCATGGTTTCACCGACCAAATTGTTTTTGCCATTCATGTAGGTCTGCTCGACGAGGAAAAACTTATGTGTTTAGCTTTTAAAATAACACAAATCGTAATTAAAAAACTCTTTCGCACGTCCGTCCATAATATAGCGAGGTTATAAAGTCGGCATATTGTCATATCAACTCACTGGACGCGTGTTGTTTGTGGTACACGCGTGCAAGTGAGTTGTTTGACGACGCTTTGTGTCGTTCGAGTCGCGTGTACCTACACTAAGTGTGTTGTTCGGGAGAAAATGAGTTGATTCGACGCGCTTCATATGTGTTACATTAAGCGTGTTCTCCGGCAACTCATTAAAAACGTGTTGTTACCAAGAATGGTATAGAGCGTATTGTTTCAACACGGTAAAATAAGTAAAACACGTTGTTTCAACGCGTTAACCAGGTTCTACACACGTTGTAGGCGTGTTGTGTGTTGCTTCAACACACCGACAACACGCTTATTTTTTACAGTGTAGTCGTTGCCCGGCAAACGCATGATGAAGAAGCGAGCAATCAAATTCCAATAAAGACTATCTTTTCTAATGTTATACCGAAGTATCTCATTATTCACCCTAAAGAAGACCATCCTAACAAATACTAATCTTTACAACTATATCAGAAGTGGGATTACCCGGGATAGTTCAGAATCGTGACGAGTGATGCGGAATTGTCGTAGCTGTGGGTCGACAATTTTCGTGTAACACACGCGCAGAAGAGATCGCGACGCCGCATCAATAGTTGACTCGGGCTGGACAATTAGACTTTCGTGAAACAAAGGTGAAACGTGGTCGTGAAATGGGCGAACCAAACAGTTTTACAGTCCCCCAACTAAAGGAGGTGTTGAAGTCTCGAGGGTTGCCTTCCATCGGTAACAGAGCGGAATCGATCGTGCGGTTAATGGAATTTGATCCATCTGGGTCGTGGTTAGCCGAAAACATTGGCGTAGAGCATAAGGAAGCCGACGAGGCCCAAGGTAACCGGGCGATTGGTGGGCTCTATGGTGCCACATCCTCAGGTTCCAATGCCGTAGCGATTGATATGAATCCGGACATGTTGCTTCGAGAGCTTGAAATGATGCATCGCGAGAAGGCGCTCATGGAAAGGGAGCTTGAATTGGCAAATCGGGAACTGCGGTTGTCACGATCGTCGGCCAGCGAGGACAGCACCCCATACCGAGCTTGCGCCCAACGGCGAACGTGAAGGAGGTGAGCGAACTTTTGCGTGAATTCAACGGAAGTAACGGGAACTACGATGAGTGGGAGAAACAATTCAAGCTGATATCTGCGACATATAAGTTGGACGACAACACGGCTAAAATCCTGCTGTCGTCGAGACTAAAAGGGAAAGCAATTCAGTGGTTTCATTCAAGAAGCGAGTATCTCGAGATGAGCGTTACCAATCTCCTGGCCGAGATGAAAAAGGCTTTCGATCATCGACCGAGCAGAGTGGATCGGCGGAGGAAATTCGAACGCAGAACGTGGGCTCCAGGAGAAACGGTCAGTGATTATTACTACGATAAGGTGATACTCGCGAATCAGGTGCCGATTGACGAGGAGGATATAGTCGATTACATCATCGATGCTATACCCGATCGACACCTGCAGAATCAGGCCCGAATGCAGGGATTTGAATCCGGCTCGGCACTGCTGGAGGCATTTTCGAAGATATCGCTCCAATTCGAGCGAGGTCGCGTTAGACGGGATGGCCCATCGGAGGAAGGCGCGGTATCCAAGATGGCGAACAAGTCGGAGAGTAAAGACAGCGAGGAGAACACGAAGAAAATCCGCTGCTTTAACTGCAAGAGGGGAGGTCACACATCGTAGGATTGCGAGGTCCTGAAGAAGGGCCGCACGTGTTTCAAGTGCGGCGAATACGGGCACTTCAAGAAGGATTGTCCCCAAAAGGGTCCAAAGTTGCAGGTCGCTAACATCGACGAAGAACCACATGAAACTGGTCACGTTTGTGAATAGGCAGAAAAGCGTAAAGCGTAGCGTGAATCTCGATAGCCAACTCGATACCGGGAGTCCGGTGAGTTTTGTCAAAGAAAAGTTTGTGCAAATCGGCCTCGCGGAAAGCGTGGATGACAGGGCGAATAGGTATCACGGGCTTAACAAGTCGCCGTTAAACATTTCCGGTAAAAGCGCGTTCGATATTAAGATTGATGGGGTAAAAAGGGAGAACCTTGAGCTTTTCGTGTTACCATCGTCAACAATGGGTGTTCCGGCGGTTGTCGGTAGGGATGTATTGAGCAAATTCGGGTATAAATTAGTACGTCCGGAAAAAATTGTCACGGGAGGAAGTAACGATAAAGAAAAAACGAACGACGTAAGTAGCGGAGAGGGAGCAATCCACGATATTTCAACTATAAACGTACGCGAGCCCAACGAAGTAATCGACGAAATTGAGGTCAATCCAAAAATCGCTTGGGAACATCGAAAGAGATTTCGGTCATTATTTTTTAGTGAATATGTCGGGGCAGAGCGTCCGAGCGAACCAGAGGTTAAAATGGAGCTTGAGTTGCATCTCGAGAATGTGCAGCCATTTCATTTCGGGCCACGACGATTGTCCTACGAGGAAAAGGACAAACTGACCGCGATATTGGACGATTTATTGGAGAGAAAGGTAATTAGGCCGAGTAGTTCGCGTTACGAGTCGCCCATCGTTTTGGTCCAAAAACAGAATGGCGCGTTGAGAATGTGCATGGATTTTAGAACCTTGAACAAGAGACTCGCTCGAGATAACTCCCCGTTACCCTTGATCGAAGGTCATCTCGCCACGTTGCACGATAAAAAGTACTTCAGTTTGATGGATCTACGTGACGGTTTCCACCATATAAACGTTGAAGAGGGCTCCGTAAAATACACATCCTTTGTCACCCCGGTCGGACAATTCGAGTATTTAAAGATGCCGTTCGGTCTGAAGAAAGCCCCGGCCAAGTTTCAGCGATTCATAAACGAGGCACTGATGGATCTCATAAAAACCGGGAATGTCATTGTTCAGATGGACGACATTCTAGTCGCGACGGATACGTTGGAGAGCCATTTTGGCGTTCTGAAGGAAGTGTTCCAAAGATTAGTGCGGAACAAGATGGAGTTCAAAACGAATAAGTGTAAGTTCCTGCTCCAGGAGGTTCGTTACTTAGGTTATACGATTTCCGAGGGGAAAATCCGTCCGACTGACGAAGGAATCGAGGCGATTTCGGAATTCCCAGTACCCCGAACCGTGGATCAGGTGCAGAGTTTTATTGGCCTCTGTTCGTATTTCAGGAAGTTTATCGCAGACTTTTCGTTGATCGCGAAACCGTTGTATGATCTAACAAAAAGGGGACGGAGTTTAAGTTCGGTAAGGAGGAGCTCGAAGCGTTTGAGGTTCCCAAATCGAGGCTCACCGCGTCACCGATCCTCGCGATCTATAATCCAAGGGATGAAACGGAGTTGCACTGAGACGCCAGTTCGTTGGGTTTCGGCGCGGTGTTGATGCAACGGAAAACCGATTCTAAGATGCATCCCGTGTTCTACTTTTCGAAGAGAACTACTGAATTCGAGAGCAAATTACATAGCTTTGAACTAGAGGCCCTCGCGATAGTGTACGCGCTCCGCCGATTTCGCGTGTACGTACAGGGACTGAGATTCAAGATATTTACTGATTGTGATTCGCTTAGAATGGCCTTAAGCAAGTAGGAGATCAATCCAAGAATCGTGAGGTGAGCTCTCGAGCTACAAGACTTCGATTATTCCGTAGAGCATCGCCTGGGGAAGAGTATGAGACACGATGATGCGCTCAGCCGACCATCGGGGATTCTAGTAATAGAGGATAATCCCTTCAAATTTAATTTGTCCATAAGTCAGGGGACAGACCCGGTGATAACAGAGCTAGCTGATAGGCTCGAAAAGTTAGAGGACAAATTGGATGAGATGCGGAACGGCCTCGTCTATCGTAAGAAAAACGGCGAACTTCGGTTCTATGTACCGCGCGATATGGAGAGAAATGTCATTTTCCAATATCACGACCAGATGGGTCACTTTGGTGCCGAGAAAACAAGCGACGCGATACTAAGGAATTATTGGTTCCCAAAGTTGCGCGAAAAGGTAGCGATGCATGTGCGCAATTGTTTAAAATGTATTTCGTGCAATCCGCCGTCGGGAAAAGCGCAGGGCTATTTACATAACGTCCCTAAGAGAAATGTGCCATTCAAAACGTTGCACGTCGACCATTTTGGCCCGGTAGATAGGTCGCGTCCGATCAAACAGTACGTGTTTTTGATCGTCGACGGGTTCACGAAGTACGTTAAATTGTATGCCACCAAGAGTGTGTCGAGTAAAGAAGCTATTGCGTGCCTACGCGAATACTTTGGCAATTATAGCCGACCAAAAACGATTGTCTCGGACAGAGGAACCGCGTTTACTTCCAAGGAGTTCGGGGGGTTCATTGCGGAGTGTGATATCAACCATATTAAGATTGCGACTGGTTCACCTCAGGCAAATGGACAGGTTGAGCGCGTGAATCGAATTATAAAACCAATATTGGGAAAAATGGACGCGAAAAGTCCAAGAAGTCATTGGTATCAAATACTGGGGGATATCGAGTACGCGCTCAACAACACCGTGAATAAGAGCACGGGCACAACTGCGCGCGCCCTTTTATTTGGGGTTGACCAGCGGGGCGGCACCGTCGATAACCTCAAAAAGATGCTGGAGGATGACGCTGAAATCGAATCGTGAAATTTGGCAGCGATAAGATCGGTAGCCGCAGAAAAGATTAGGAAATCCCAGGAAATCAACAAAGCCCAATACGACAAGCATCGCCAAGAATCAAAGAAATATGAAGTAGGTGACCGCGTCGTCATGAAAAACTTCGAGAGTTCGGCTGGAAATTTGGCTAAGTTGATACCACGCTCTAAAGGGCCTTACGAGGTCAGCAAAGTGTTGAAACATGACCGATATGTGATAGCTGACATTTCGGGATTCCAAAATACGCAGAAGCGTTACGAAGGCGTATGGGAAGCTGCGAATATGCGTCCGTGGCGCAGCGGCGATGCGGATTTTCCGGATATGTGAGCATTAAGACTAGATATAAGATTTATTAATGTCATGCTCTATGTATTCCCTGTACTGATTCGACGAATCTCTTGGTTCGAGGACGAACTGCCGTCAGGACGGCCGGAGCTGTAAGCAACAAAAGAAAATCGCGTACGCCGGGCCGTAGTGAGGAGAACGGGCGGACGAGTAGTCGTTGCCCGCCAAACGCATGATAAAGGAGCGAGCAATCAAATTCCAATAAAGACTATCTTTTCTAACGTTATACCGAAGTATCTTATTATTCACCCTAAAGGAGACCATCCTATCAAATACTAATCTTTACAGAGAGGTGATCTTGAATAGTGAGAATGTACTCGTTCTGATTCGAGGTATGTTGCATTGGACCTATTATGTCCATTGAAATTTTTTCAAAGATTGTGCCCGGAGTGTCCGTTATTATCATTGGTTGTTTTGTTTTAACTCTAACTAATTTTTTTTAGTTGACACTCTAAGCAGTGTTGGATTCTTCTTTGGATATCTGATTTTGAGTCTTCCCAGAATTATTCGCGTTTAATTCTATTGTATGTTTTTGAGACACCCTTGTGTCCTCCAATTGGGGACTTATGCTTTTCGTAAAAGATCGAATCTCGTTTTTCAATTGGCACGTAGCGTAGAGTTCCTAAGCAAATTATTATTTTCATTTGACTGGTCGTGAATGTTTCTTTTATGATGTTCATGACGTCGGTCCATATTATGTGTTCGACGTGATTTGTGTGACAAATGCTCCACGATTCGAGTTTGAGAATTTCGCAAAGGTCTCGCAACTCTTTTACGCTTTCTTTAATGTATTCAAATATGAAGGATAACGATCCAGAATTCTCGCCTTTGATAACTAATGCAATGTGATATTTTTTTCCAACCTTCTTACTGTAGGCTTGGCCTACTGTCAAATCTTTCCAGAGGGGAAGTTTGTTCAATTCCAATAATTTTTGTGCTCCAGAGTCGCATGGTTTACCAGCTAAATCAACAAAATAGACTAAGTAGTCGTTTCGGAAATGAAACAATTCCTTCGGCGTGACACAGTTAGCAATTTGGGATTCAGGTACCTTTGTTCCGGGAGTCAAAGGTATCTCATCTTTGGAGGATTGTGAGTCAACCGAATTGGAGTTAGAATCTGTTGGATCGTTAGAATTAGCATCAGAGGGAATTTGGGAATTAGGAATACGGGATGCTTTGCGCTGGCTAGGGCCCTCAGTTATTTTTCGGTCAATAACCTTTTTGGGGCATCTAATACGTGCGGGTCTTATAACCTCGGCGTCTATTTCATCACCACTACTTTCCTCGTAGTTTACGACCTTACGGTTTCTGCGAGTGAGGTGTCGGGGTTCGGTACGCACATCTGTCCCTTTTGGTGAGGGTGCATCGGTTCTTGCCGATGTATCGTCAGCAAATGATTTTTTTCCTTGTGCAGTTTCTTTTGTATTTGGAGTTACGTCGTTCTTCGCTTAAGAGCGAGTGACCACGTTTATTTTTTTTTCCTGAGGGATGGGGTGGACATCTACCTGAGTTGTAAACCTTATGGGGCTTTCACCTTCCTCTTCGGTACTACCGGATTCCCGTAAAAAATTTGCCGGCGCTTAAGATGCGGCCGACGCTCGGTACGATATTCAGCACCAACCACTAAAGTTTATACTAAAGTTTTATGGTGTATTGAAAAAATGCCGTGTTACTATGATAGTATTAAGAAACGTCGAGTGTTAAAACGACGACAAAAATTAGCAGACTCTTTACAGCAGGTTAGGATCAGAGGCAACGAAACAAAAAGACAAGTAGATAGTGAAACAAATTTGGAAAAATTCCACGAACAAGGGATCGTGCATAACGATGTTAGTGAATCTAATAATACTTTCGATGAACAATCATCGAGCACAAAAACTTGTGAATCTGATCGATTGTTGACTAAGCATTGGGTTGTTTTGACAGCCCTACACTGGGCCAACACTAGCCCGAATATTGCGCCAACAATATGAAGCCGACCTTAGCCCTACTATGGGCATGTGACCACGCCAACCGTCAGCCAATGATCGTGATCTCTTTAGCACAATGTTGGGCCAATACCCGGCCAACTGTTAGGACTTCCGGTAAGCCTACTATTGGCCGACCGTACATCTCAGCGTTGGGCCGAAGAGATCACTCCTACCGTGGCGCAACACTAAGCCGGTAGTGCTGCCGTTCATCGGCCAATGGTAGAATGAGATTGGCGTGACGCTGGCTCGAGGTTGGATCGGTTGCGTCGTTTTTCACGGGTTCTTTTGATAGACGGTTTATTTCTAGTAACGCCTTTACTGGATTTCTTATTTGTATTTGTTTGCAGTGAGGAACGATTTCGGTTTCTTCTAATTTTTCAATTGGATGACGCGACAATGCGTCAGCGTTTGAATTCAAAGTACCAGGTTTGTACACGACGTCGTAGTCGTATTTTGAGAGTTTTAGTCGCCATTTGCGAACGCGTGCATTCGCGTCTTTGGCCATTTTGAACCAAACCAAAGGCTTGTGATCGGTGACGAGAGTGAATTTCCTGCCATATATATAGGGTCGGAACGCTTTTACGCTGTGAATGATAGCCATTGCCTCTTTTTCGTCGGTGTCGTACCGAAGGGATGCCCCTCTTAATACGCACGATGTATAGGCTATCGGTTTGTCTTTACCTATTTCACCTCGTGATAGGACTCCGCCTAAGGCGAAGCCGGAAGCGTCTGTTGTGATGATGAACGGTTTTCAACATCAGGGTATTGTACAGGGTGCGCCAGAGAAACTTACTTATTTGAAAGGTCAATAAAAACAAAAGTACTTCAATTATTGTTTTAAATTTTTTTTATGTGAGAATACAATATCCCAATTTTTTTTTCATGCAGTCTTGAAAATGACATCGGATAAATGGCGACCCCCATTGCACATACACTGATGAAGTCGATTTTTGAAATTCGTATCCACTCTTTGCAGCATATCAATCGGTATGTTGGCAATGGCGTCGCGAATGTTGTTCTTGAGGTGTGCTATGGTCCGTGGTCGATCGACATAAACCAGAGATTTCAAATAACCCCATAAAAAGAAATCGCATGGAGTCAAATCTGGAGAGCGTGTCGGCCATTGGAGATCGCCTCTGAGAGAGATGAGGCGGTCGGGGAAATGTTGTCGCAACAAATTCATTGAGTCTCGTGCTGTGTGTGCTGTGGCTCCATCTTGCTGAAACCACACGTTCCTAACGTTCATTTCTTCGAGTCTTGGAAGAAAAAATTCCTCGATCATGTTCCTGTAACGAGCTCCATTCACGATAACTGCGCGTTCGTTTTCTTCAAAAAAATAAGGACCAATTGTTCCCATTACCTCCAGATTTGACTCCATGGGATTTCTTTTTATGGGGCTATTTGAAATTTCTGGTTTATGTCGATCGACCACGGACCATAGCACACCTCAAGAACAACATTCGCGACGCCATTGCCAACATACCGATTGATATGCTGCAAAGAGTGGATACGAATTTCAAAAATCGACTTCATCAGTGTATGCGCAATGGGGGTCGCCATTTATCCGATGTCATTTTCAAGACTGCATGAAAAAAAAATTGGGATATTGTATTCTCAACAAAAAAAAAATTTTAAACAATAATTGAAGTACTTTTGTTTTTATTGACCTTTCAAATAAGTAAGTTTCTCTGGCGCACCCTGTAGAATAGGAGCTTCGCAAAGTTTGTTTTTAAGAATATCGAAAGCTCTGGGCATTTCGTCCGTCCATTCGAAATCGTTTTTGTCTTCTAGAAAGCGCGTTATATGTCCTAGGTAATTGACTTCTGGTCTGAGGAATTCGCATTTGGCCGGTTGCAACTGGAGATTAGCTTTACGTAATCGTTCCATCAATTCCTGAATCTTTTTACCGTGCTCCTCTAGGTCCTTTGCATGGATCACGATATCGTCGAGATAGACGAAGAGGGATACTCCCTGGAGTCCACTCAATACTATATCCATTAAGTGCTGGAAAGTGCCCGGGACATTTTTAAGCCTGAAAGGCATTCTTGAAAATTCGTAGTGACCATATGGAGTAGAGAAGGCAGTGTTTGATTTGTCTTCAGGGTTCATTTCAATTTGATGGAATCCGGATGCCAGGTCAAAGACCGAGAAGTAATTTGCGCGCCCTAATTAGTCTAAAATATCGGTAATGTTCGGTAGTGGATATGAATCACCGATTGTTTTGTCGTTTAGGGCTCAGAAATCAATTACCATTTGACAACGTTTATTACCGTTGGAGTCTGGGTTTTTCGGTACTATCCAAACAGGACTGTTGTTTGGGGATTGAGCATGATCAATAATCAAAAACCAAAATTAAAAAAAAAAAAAAAGTTTTGCTGGACGCTACCTGACACTGGACGCTGGACGGTTTCCTTAAGGGCTTGAGGAAACCTCTACTGCTCGGCGTTGACCGGCTGGTCGTCGACCGTAGGAATCTTGTGTCGAAGCACACGTGTCGACTCCAATAGTTCCCCCTTTACGTGAAATCTATCTAAGTATTCTTTAATAATTTTATCGACGTGATCTGACTCGTCCTTAGCGAGGTGATCAAGTCGCAAGAGACTTTTTATTATTTCTGAACGCTCCGAATTATTTTTTATTTTATGCGATATTGGTTCAGAGGCGGAGACAGAATTGTCATTTGAATTTAATTTTTGACTTTTCGTTAAATTCATTTAGTTTTTGGAGTATTTGTTCGACTTTATATTCACGTTTTTCGCATTTTTATTTATGGTTGTTTTTTATCCTTGGCCTTAAATTAAATCGATTTTTGAATTTTAATTGATCTTGATTCTCGTTCTTTCCTCGCCACAGAGATTTTTATTTAGTTTTTCTTGATCATCACCCTCTTCGGAGTGATGCCAGGATTTTTGTTCGACGTTTGTCGTCGAAACTTTTGAATTGGCCTCTTTTGGGATCTGGATTAGCGTAGTTGTCGTGCAATCTACGCTTTGAATCAGAGGGTCACGAGGGATCGAACGGGAATTAAAAACTGTCATGCAGTTTGGACTTGGATTGTTCCCTCACAGGTCTTCGATAGTGACGAATTCCTGCAGTTCTACTACTGGCACGATTAATTTTACAGCATCATTTGTGGTATTATAAACTTTCAAATCAGCCCTTCCGTGGATGTTTGTCACCAGGCAATCGCCGGCGTATACATCTTCACGGATTTTTAAAGGCAAGAGGTATCCCTCCTTTATTGTATTGTCATTTACCTTCACCTGGAAGGGAGTTTCTGAACGCGCTGGGATTTCTACCACCTCACCGGGTTCAGTACCTTTTTCAAAACGCTATGATTTATTCCCACATTCGAGACATTCCTTTCGGTAATTAATATTGGCTTTGGTTTCAAAGAAATATCGAGACCCCAGCAGATCGGGGTAGAGAAGCGCTACATCGTTGGGTATAATATGAAATAATGATTCGAAATCGAATACGCGAAGTAGTACGCTCCCTAGTCCAAATCAGTGCAGCCAGATCGAGCGTAAAAGTTACCCCCTCTCTAGTCTCTTACGCGCCCATCACACAATCATAATAGCGCGTGTCCGTGAGCGAGCGACGCTCGGACATCTTCGGCAAGAGCCGAGTGGGGTCGACGTTTCCCGACCGCGCCTTCGGCAGCTACACCAACACATGGACGCTGCGCACGTTCATGTGCGGCCAAGCCGAAACGAAGGCTTCGAGGGAAAAAGCAATCTGAGCACGACCCGCGTGTGACGTCACCCGACGGCACGCGCGAGGCTTTTAGATTTCAATACTTATTTAGCGCTTGATTCTCTGCGTTATTAATGTATACAAAAAAATGTATCGCGCATTCTGATTGCTTATTTTTTTAGTTTATACGTTAATTTAAATATAATAATAAATCTAAATTACAAGTTATTTATCTTGTAAAAAATTGTTTACGCTTTACTCACACCCGTCCTTACGCCAAATAAATTATTACTCATAAAAGTAAGCGGAAATATACTTATATTCGTGTTATTATATTAATTCTCATACTTTTATTAAGCGATAAAGCATTATCCCCAAAAACAAGCCAATCATCCATCCGGCCGTGAATCGTAAGTACCAGAAAATGCACATATTCTACAAGCGATGAGATGGTCCCGTTGGTAGCGTTCCTGGCTTCGGTCCGCAAGGGCCCCTAGTGCAAATTTTTCTCCAAATTTTTCATAATTTCTCATATTTTAGTCATATTTGAGATTTTCGAATGAAAAATGATTTAAAACAGATTCAAATACTGGTCCATTTCCCAAAAAACACATTTTTTTTACTGAAAATTCATGATTTCTCATTTTTTTCCCCGGAAATTTATCGTTTTCCTATGACTTGAGGCTGCGAAGATATTCGGAGAAAAGTTAAAGATGAAAAGAAATGAGATTTTCGTAAAAAAAAACTTATTATTATTATTATTTTCCGGAAATTTCCCTTTTTTCCTATTACTTGAGTGAACCTGAGGCTGCGAAGATATTCGGAGAAAATTTGAAGATGAAAAAAATTAGATTTTCTTAAAAAAAACTTGTTATTATTTTTTCCGGAACTTTTTCCTTTTCCTATTGAGTGAACGGCTGCGGAGATATTCGGAGAAAAGTTATAGATGAAAAAAATGAGATTTTCGTAAAAAAAACTTATTACATTTTTTATCCCTCATAATTCTAAGAAATAATGAATTTCCGAAATTTTTGCAAACATTATTTTCCTTAAGGGGTAACACCACTGTAACGGCCTGCCACGACGCGTTTTAAATAAATAATACTTGGGGTAATTATTACCCATATATTGAAGTATATTGCAAAAAAAATAATGGGAAAATATTACAAAATGGCGAAACTGCAGCAAATTCCTCCGAGGCATGTTGAACTTAAGGTGCTCTGCGGCACGCAGTAGAACTTGTGCCAATTTTAATCTGGACAAAATATTTTTTTTAAATTACATCTAGATGAGTGTAGCTAGTGAACCACGTAGGGGATTTTAGAAATATTTATTTTTGAGTAATTGCCGAGTGTTTGACTAAAAATGTTCAATTTTTTTTTAAGACAGTTATTTGTTGATAAATATTGTTTAAATTAACTTATCGAAAATCGCGTACGTGGTTCAGTAGCTACACTCATGTAGACTTAATAAAACAAAATTCTTTTTTTTAGATTAAAATTCGCACAGTTATACTGCGTGCCGCAGAGGTTCGACATGCTTCGGAAGAATTGCTACATTGTCGCCATTTTGTAATATTTTCGGATAAAAATGTATAGCAATATATTTAAATATATGCTCAATAAATACCGCAAGTATTATTTGTTTATCACATTTTCTTCCGCCAAAAAAAATATCAAAAAATACGCTTCCTGTAAGGCCGTTACAGTGGTGTTATCCCTTAAAGCCTTCATTTAATTTCCGAGATTTTCCCGTGATCATAATTAAAATGATGAAATATTCGGAAAAATTCGAAGAAATTTGGAGAAATGCGGAGAAACACGGATGTTTGCGTGAAAATAATTGTCCGCAAAACTCCGAATCCTTCATATTTGTTCCAATTCATAGGAAAATTCGGAAAAAATTTTCGGAAAAAATCGGAGTTTTTCAGAAAAAAATTGCACTAGGGGCGCGGGATCGTTCCCCGCGCTGATTGCTTTTTTAAAAATTATTATCACTATGAATTCTTATTTGATTAGTTATTTTCATTAGTTATCATTATTATTTTAATTAGTTATCTTTTAGTGTCGAAAAATTTATCGCGCACTATGACCGCTTATTTTATTAGTGTGTACGTTAATTTAAATATAATAATAAATCCAAATTACAACTTATTTATCTTCTAAACAATTGTTTGCATTTTACGCACACCCGTCCCTATGCCAAATAAATTGTAATCCATAAAAGTAAGCGGAAATATATTTATATTCGTATTATTATATTCATTCTCATATACTTTCATCAAGCGACAAAAGCATTATCATAATGCTTTATCACTTGATGAAAGTATATGAGCGGAAATATATTAGGGATCGATAAGGGATGTGGATTGGAGAAAATGGTGGGAAATCCCTGTACATGGAAGCTACACATAACGAAGCGTTCGCCGTAGCAGATACAATAAAAAAAAATAATAATGATAACTAATAAAAATAACTAATCAAATAAGAATTAATAGTGATAGTAATTTTAAAAAAAGCACAGAGCGCGCTGAACGATGCCGCGCCTCTGCGGACCGAGGCCAGGAACGCTACCAATGGGACCATCTCATCGCTTGTGGAATATGTGCACTTTCTGGTACTTACGATTTGCGGCCGGATACATTACGATTATGTTTTATCGCTTGATGAAAGTATATGAGAATGAATACAACAACACGAATATAAATATATTTCCGCTTACTTTTATGAATTACAATTTATTTGGCATAGGGACGGGTGTGAGTAAAGCGCAAACAATTTTTTAGAAGATAAATAAGTTGTAGTTTAGATTTATTATTATATTTAAATTGACGTACAAACTAATAAAATATAAAATTAAAACAATAATGATATCTAATAAAAATAACTAATCAAATAAAAATTAATAGTAATAATAATTTAAAAAAAAAGCACTGAGCGCAGGGAACGATCCCGCGCCCCTAGTGCAGTTTTTTTCTGAAAAACTCCGATTTTTTTCGGAAAATCTTTCCGAATTTTTCTATGAATTGGAACAAATATTTTTACGCAAACATCCGAGTTCTCCGAATTTCTCCGAATTTTTCCGAATATTTCATCATTTTAATTATGATCACGGTAAATTCTCGGAAATTAAATGAAGACTTCAAGCGATAACACCACTGTAACGGCCTTACAGGAGGCGTATTTTTTGATATTTTTTTTTGGCGAAAGAAAATGCGATAAACAAATAATACTTGCAGTATTTATTAGGCATATATTTAAGTATATTGCTATAAATTTTTATTCGAAAATATTACAAAATGGCGACACTGCAGCAATTCTTCCGAAGCATGTCGAACCTCTGCGGCACGCAGTATAACTGCCAATTTTAATCTGAAAAAAATAATTTCGTTTTATTAAGTCTACATGAGTGTAGCTACTGAACCACGTAGGGGATTTTCGATAAGTTAATTTAAACAATATTTATTAACAAATAACTGTCTTAAGGTAGTACTAGCCGATTAACTAGTCAACAGAAAATCTATAAATTAGCGAATCTGAAAGAAGCAAAATATAATGTATTTGGGTATAATAATAAACATAATACAGAAAATAATTATTTGAGAAGTGCATGTGATAACTGTTTGTATTATAGTTTGGTAAGTGAAGTAAAATCGCAATCAGATTTGACTTGAGTTGTCATAGGCCGCCATTTCATAATTCTGACAACATCCGTGGCAACGCTGTATTCAGGTGCTTTCGATACATGTCAAGCATGTGTTTGTTTACCATATGTGTTATCGTGTGTTGTAGTGTATGTGTAATGCGCATATTGTAACAAGCGAGATGGCAGATGCTGCTAGCGAACGCAAAAATGAGTCGTTTGAATCGATGATATCTGCTCGAAATGTCCCGTAACCTATATTTTTTATGGAACATACGTGACCGCGACAGTTTTCTTGTTATTCATCGCTTTTCGCATAGCTCTGATCTGACCGGGAACTATTATTATTTCCGTTCGAAAGTTCGATCCGCACGGATTCCCTATATGGTGCGGGTTAAATGAATTCATTTCGTGAATTAATTACTATTGTATTTAGCCGGTAAGGCCTACAGAGTTTTTGCGGACGTCATTTTTTTATGTCTCTATTACAGCATACAAAAAATCAATTTTTTTTCTAATGAGGAGGATGGTGCACGTACTACCTTAAAAATATTGAACATTTTTAGTCACATACTCGGGAATTAATCAAAAACCAATATTTCTAAAATCCCCTACGTGGTTCACTAGCTACACTCATCTAGATTTAATTAAAAAAAAATTATTTTGTCCAGATTAAAATTGGCACAAGTTATACTGCGTGACGCAGAGCACCTTAAGTTCAACATGCCTCGGAAGAATTTGTTGCAGTGTCACCATTTTGTAATATTTTCCCATAACATTTTTTTGCAATATACTTCAATATATGCTTAATAATTACCCCAAGTATTATTTGTCTAAAACGCTTCGTAGCAGGCCGTTACAGTGGTGTTACCCCTTAAGGAAAATATTGTTTGCAAACATTTCGGAAATTCATTATTTCTCAGAATTATGAGGAATCAAAAAATGTAAAAAGTTTTTTTTTACGAAAATCTCATTTTTTTTAATTACAAAATTTCTCCGAATATCTCCCGGCCGTTCACTCCGGTAATAGGAAAATGGGACATTTCCGGAAAAAAAATGATAAGTTTTTTTTACGAAAATGTCATTTCTCTTCATCTTTAACTTTTCTCCGAATATCTCCGCGGCCTCAGGTCATAGGAAAAAGAGAAATTTCCGGGGAAAAGAAAAGAAATCATGAATTCTCAGTAAAAAAAATGTGTTTTTGGGAAATTTTTTTCTCCGAACATCTCAAATATGACTAAAATATAAGAAATCATGAAAAATTTGGAGAAAAATTTGCACTAGGGGCCCCCGCGGACCGAAGCCAGGAACGCTACCAACGGGTCCATCTCATAGCTTGTAGAATATGTGCACTTTCTGGTACTTACGATTCGTAGCCGGATGAATGATTGGCTTGTTTTTGGGGATAATGCTTTATCGCTTGATGAAAGTATGAGAATTACTATAATAATACCAATATAAATATATTTCCGCTTACTTTTATGAATTATAATTTATTGGGCATAAGGACGAGTGTGAGTAAAGCGTTAATGATTTTTTAGAAGATAAATAAGTTGTAATTTAGATTTACAGTAGAACCTCGATTATCCCAACCAATTCGGACCGAGACTAGTTCGGATAATCGAAACATGGGTTTTTTGGAAGGAGATCATAAACAACACCTTTTTACATTAAAACAGTACATACATATATATTAAAATTTGACATACATATTAACGTTGAAATATATATGTATATATGTGTGTGTGTGTGTGTGTGTGTGTGTGTGTGTGTGTTTGCGTGCGTGTGTGTGTGTGTGTGTGTGTTTGCGCGCGCGCGCGCGCGTGTGTGTGTGTGTGTGTGTGTGTGTGTGTGCGTGCGTGCGTGGCTGCGTGCGTGCGTGGGTGCGTGCGTGCGTGCGTGCGTGCGTGGGTGCGTGGGTGCGTGCGTGCGTGCGTGTGTGTGTGTGCGTGCGTGTTAATTTTAAATACTTGAAAAAAGTCGAATGCCTTTTTTATATTAAAAAAAAAATAAAATCTACCATTTTTAATTGACGAACGGCTGTAACGCGTTTCTGAGCGGCTAAGTCTCGCAGCCGTTTGAGAAGGAGAAGTTGCGTTCGGTTGCTCATTGTTACTCACGGCGGTGGCAGCGAGCAACAAATGTATCTTTCGTGCCAACGTTTGGATAATTGAGCGTTCGGATAAACTAAGTCATCGTTCGGATAATTGAAGGTTCGGATGATCGAGGTTCGGATAATCGAGGTTCTACTGTATTATTATATTTAAATTAACGTATAAACTAAAAAAATAAGCGATCAGAGTGCGCGATACATTTTTTTGTATACATTAATAACGCAGAGAATCAAGAGCTAAATAAGCATTGAAATCATCTAAAAGCCTCGCGTGTTCCGTCGGGTGACGTCACGCGCAAGTCGTGCTCAGATTGCTTTTTCCCTCGAAGCCTTCGTTTCGGCTTGGCCGCACATGAACGTGCGCAGCGTCCATGTGTTGGTGTGGCTGCCAAAGGCGCTGTCGGGAATCTTCGGACCCGCTCGGCTCTTGCCGAAGATGTCCGAACGTCGCTCGCTCACGGACACGCGCTACTATGATTGTGTGACGGGCGGGTAAGAGACTAGAGAGGGGGTAACTTTTACGCGCGATCTGGCTGCACTGGTCCAAATACCGGTAACACGGAAATGCCTGTTAGTTTTATGACGTCTTCTTCGTCGATGCCTACAATATTTTTCGTATATTCCTTTTTTTTAGATTGGAGATAGCTCCGCTATCTAACAACATTGAAATTGTCCCTTTCCCCGGTAGTGCTCCGATACACGCCGAGGGTAATTTATTAAAATTTTCAGAATTTTGTGCGTAGGTCGGGTATTCTCGTTCGGCGCTTCTACCGAGACGGTGTTTGCTTGACGCGTTTGAGTGGAGGGGCCGCTCGGCGCGTCTGTCCGAGAGGCACTCGGCCCATTTCCCGGGTTGTTTACATCTACCCCGGGTTCGGGTTGTTTACTTCTACATTGATCGGCACTGTGACCTTCACCCTCGCATTTGTGACACGTAACTGTCCCAAATCGGCAAGTTTCTGTCGTATGGTTATCCTTTTTACAAATGTTGCAAATTTTTACCGGTCTTGTTGGAACAGATCTAACTAGAAATGCCTGCAGTTCTCTATGCGCCTTGAGGTCGCATTCGATTTCTATAGCATAATCTATAGCGGTTGCGACATCGTCGCATTTGGGGAGACGTTGCTCTATTTCTTCTGCTAACCCGCGTTTGAAGCACGAGAGGAAGTAGTCGTCTAGTGTTTTTCTGAAAACGGCATTTTCTGCCGCACTATGCGATGCTTTTTGAGCTCCAAGTATTTCTTTTGCTTTGTCCCTGATCCGTGTGGAAAAATCGATCACGCTGTTGCCGCTTGCTTGGAATATGTGGCTGAGTTCTCGCAACAGTTGTACCTCAGTTTTGTTTGGTGCATATATTTTTTTCAAGAATTTTAAGAGACCGTCTATTGTTACGAACTTGGACGCTTGAATATCTCTACTGGCTTGATCTTTTAATTTGCTCCGTACTAATGTTACAAAACGTCTCTCGGATTCGGGAGGGAGCATATCCCGTGCATCTTCGGATCCTGCTACGGAGTCGGAAAAGGGGATATTTTTCGCGTTGAATTCCGGAACGAAATCAAGAGTATCCTTCAAAGAGAGTGTTTGATTTGTCGACATGACTGCTATTTCTTTGTTTTCGGCTTTACGAGGTAAATTTAATGATTTTTCTGAACGTTTTTTTTTGTTCGAGATCAGGAAATAATTCAGTACTGGAGCTCCTTAATGAAAATCTCGATTGTTCTGCTAGATCTTCCGTAACATTTAAATTCAATGAGCTACTCGATTCGTCGGCAGACATTGGATTACTCAGCATATTCTCTTTCCATAATCCCGGATGAGGCCCCAAAAATTAATATGTCACGTCCTGAGGGGACGTGGGCATATATTTTTACGTTTCCCTCTTTGTAGCCTACGCCCAGCGCAATAGCTCGGGATGAGGGTAAAAAAGGGGTAGTGCTTGGGTAAAAATGGGATAAGGCGATTATCCGATTGAGGAATAATTGGACACTCAAATTCTCGCGCCTCGGGGTTTATTGGAATTAACGAATTTGGTGAAGTCGATTAAATTAATAATACAGAAAATACACGTGAAGTATTTCGCTTACATTTGTCGATGCGCCGTGGGTACAATGGTTGGAGACACGGAGGGTCGAATCGGGCCTTCGCAGGTAGGCCGGATCCCTCAGTTGTGTTCGCTCGGTTACGGGGTAAGGGAAGCTGGTGTTCTTCACGTAGACACAATCTTTTAATGGATGAGTATTTACCGCGAGCCGAGTTTTCCAATTAATTGGGAATTTACGCAATTCAATGAATCGATGTTAGTGTGGACGCTCAATAGGAATAATTGGAAGGTTTATAACTCCGGCTTTACAAAATATAGATAGAACTTGTAACAATTATACCGCAGATATACTAATTTTTAGAGTTACGTCTAAACGTGTCGGATACTGTCAGGAGACAGCTTTTCGTTTCGTTCTAGATCTGATGGAAGATGTTGGAGACTTTGCCCGATCGCGATGGAATCTGTTTGGAGACTAACTTCAACGAGTGGTGATGGAACACTGACTTTCTGTAGGATAATTCTTCGTCAAGTGGAAAATAGGAGAGATTTCACTAATGGGGGAAGTAGTGCATTTTCGTGATCCATTTTCCTTAGGGATTGGTGGAAAAGGCATCAAATATGTGTCTCTTCGGATGATTGGTCGAAAATGGAGAGTGAGAGCAGGACGTAGTCTGCGAATCATATTCGTCGCTCTATTTCCAGGAATTGGAGCAGCGTTTCCTTTATCTGGAACGCGAAAATACGGGAGAAAAAAGGGCCCTTGTCGGCGGCGAGAACGCACCGCTCGAGATAGGGCTTTTGTTGACCAAAGCCCGCGAGTGCACGTGGCGTTTTATGATAGGGTAGTATCCTAGGTTCGAGGATTTCATTTTGGCGAGTGTGTATTTGTTCTCCATATGGTTAAGACGGAATGACACCTCATCGCGGTAGATTGGCTTATGATAAGCCAAACTACGTTTTTTTCTCAGATTCAGAAAATTTAAGGGGCAGACAGCTGTTCGTCTGTCTATTTGACGTCGTTTGGAAAAGTTTCGACGGGATCTGGAGAGCCGTTCCAGAGATTTTTGGGTATCTATAATTGTTCTACCATACCGACCGCGATTAAGTGTCATTCCGTCTTAAGGCTGCTGTGCTCTCGCGTGGGAAAGTACGTGAGACGCTTTCTTATTATCAATAGCCTACATTTTTGCCGTGTAGGTTTAAGCTTAAAAAAAATATAAATATCCGTTGAAAAATGAGAATGCCTCTATCACGCGTGTGTGGTCGCTAACGTTTTCCATGGGCAATCACGTCTGCCCTGCGTCTTCACCGGGGCTCAAGAAGATAAGAGAAAGCAAGAAAAAGAAATACATTGTGCGCATTTCGTCGTGATGTGACAAAACGGATGTTAATTTTTCTTCCGTAAAGTATGGTTTCAAAGGGCACAAGGTTTTCTTCTTGCGCTTCGATACAATCAACTTCTGTCCTAGTTGCTTTAGCAGTTTGGTGCAAAAAAGCTATATATATCGGGCGACAAAATCTTTCCGACGAAGGACGAGGATTTCTCCAAATAATAATCTGTGAATTGACTTTATCATAGATTTGCAAGCGAACAAGTGAAATAAAAAAAAATGTTGGCATCCGATTTATTGCCATCTTCATCGCTGAATTTTTGTTTGTAAGTGCTTTGACCAGAAGTGCCATCGTATCCCCAGTTGCATTTTAATTCTAAACGAGCAAGTTTGTTTTCAGGAAGACTTCTAATAACGTCCGATTGTGCCAATAACAATCGTTCAGCTGTATGATTTAACAATGCTTGGAGTCCAACTGTGGCTGCACTTTCAGTTATAGAAATTTCGGACCTATCAGGGTCCGAACCTACTACGCTCTTTTCCTTAGCTTCTAATACAATACTATAAGGCGGCTATTCTCTACAATTTATCATAGCGGATGTGGAACGTATTAATTGAAATACGCTCTTCGTCAATCCACCTTCTACAACAAATGATAATACTTCAGTGCCTGTCAATACTCTTTCTGGAACATGATCCATAGATTCCTGGTACTTTGATGCGGTTGATGGACTACGTTCTATGACATCCCTAATTACCTTCGAAGCCTCTAAATTTCCAGAAGCCCGGATACCCATTTGTGTAGCGTAGGCTAGTTCTTGGACGCTGTATTGTTCACGAATCTTTTCTATCTTCCTCCGTTTTGACCTGTCATTTAAATCGTCCCAACTTGTCGAAGGACGCCCGGGCCCCGCTGTGTTTTCCGTGGAAGTCATCGAAACTTCATTTTCAGTTTTGAAAAGTATAGGAACGTTTAGCCAGATATCGAATTTTGCGGAGAATCTGTTTTCTATCCTGTTCGCTTATTTCCACCTTTTCCTGAATTCGAATACTAATGTTTTCACGGCATCTTTTTGATTTGGTGTGTTTTAATAATTTCACTAAGCACGTTGCAAAGTGGTCCGAAATCCCGGAAAAGCGGAAAAAACCAAAAAAAAATTCTAGGGGAAAGATGGCGTCGGCAGTGCGAGCAACAACACGTGTGTGGCATACGAGTGAAGGAATTTAAGACTTTGAGAGTGAGTGAGGGGCATAGAAAGCGGAAGAAACGTAAGACGAGCAAAAGGAAGACGGCCGAATAAGTGGAGACTCTCTGCGGTCAGCAGAGAGAACAGGCGAAGGGATGGAGGACATAGAAGAAGGGTATAGTGCCAGGGAGGACGAGTATGGGAAGAGCGACATCTACGAGCAAGCGGGAACGGCGGAGACTAGGCATCTTCAGAGAGGTGACAACGGCAACGGCGGTAGGGCGGCGAGCAGCGACGGGGACGAAAGAGAAGTGGATCATGCAGGCACAGAAGAGACCGAAGCTATCGGTCGAGTAGAGTGCACTGCATCGCACGATTTCCGCACGCCGATGACGTACACAAAGGTACTGATAAAGTAGAAGAAAAGGTGATGACCGTAATGCAAGGATGGGTAGATCGATGGGAGGAAAGGTGGGAAGTTAAAGCTGACACCATGGTAAAGGAAACCGTTAAAGAATTTATGCGGGAAATGGACGAAAAACAGGCGCTGCCCGGAAACGGAGAACGAACCGAGGACAAAATTCCACGGAGCAAAGTGGAGGAGATGCTCATGGATGAACAGCAAAGATGGAATAACAGATTCAAAGAGCAAGAAGGACTGGTTGAAAGGCTAGTCCATGAAAACGAGGAAATGAGCAAAAGACTACAGAGCCTGGAATATTCAAAAATGAGACTGGAAGAGACAAGCATACAGGAGCAGTGGGACAATCAAGGTTCCAGAAGGGACGAAAATCAAAACGAGGTAGAGACGGAAAGCAGGGGTGGAGAAAACGAAGGCGAGACCCACGTGTTCTCGGGAGGACAATGCAGCGAAAACGAGGAGTGGACTGAAGTCGTAAGAAGAACGAGAAGAGGGGCAAACCAAGGGGAATATGGGGGAAGAGACGGACGAGAAAAGAAAAATCGAGAGGACTAAACCAATGGGAATGGGAAAAAGAAGGGCAGGAGAGGGGAGGAAGGAAAAAGAACATAATCTCTGGATCCAAAAGTGGCGAGAAATCAGGAAAGGAATATTGGTACAAACAACGACGATAGAAAACCAAATCAAAATAATGAAAGGAACCGGAAGAAAGGCTACAGGGAGACTAATGATAACGGAGGACATGACAAGAAGAGAGAGAGAGGTGCAAGACTGGATCGAGGATTATACGAGAATCCTCAGACAAGAACGGAGAGAAGTGAGAGTGGGATATCTGAAGGCGCAGATAGACGGACGATGGATGAATCGGAACGAGAGAAGAGGCGAGCTGCAGGAAGCGAGGGACAGCAGAATGAACGAAACGAGGAGACCAGGGACATACGCGTAGTCAGTTGGAACGTGGCAGGAGTGAGGGAGGTGTTCGAGGCCTGGGAGTGGTTAAAGACGATGGATGTAATCGCGGTGCAGGAGACATGGTTGGAAAGGGGAGGGGAAGAACAAATTAGACAAGGACTTCGTATGGACCACAAAGGCGGCAGTAAGGGAGGAAAGGAAAGGAAAGGGGGCCAATTAATGGGCATAAGAAAAAGCATCCTAGGGGAGGGGAAAATAAAAGAGTGGGAAGGGGGTCTGTTCATAAGGGGGATACAACTGGGGAGGGATAGACAGGAGAAAGGAACGATAGTCACGATTTATAACAGGAATATTGATGACATCAAAGAGGAATTAGAAGCGATAATAGAAGAGGCAGAAGAGAGGGACGAGGGTGCAATAATAATGGGGGACTTCAATGCAAGAATAGAGGGGGAACAAGGAGATGCAATAGGCACAGAGGTAGAAAGCACCGAGAGGAAGTCAAAGGACAAAACAAGACGTACAGAGAGAACAAAATTGATTAAAGTTTGTAGAAGGAATGGACTAGAGGTAGTGAACGGAAGGTGGAAAGGGGATAGAGAGGGGAACTTAACATACATAGGGGGACAAGGGGAAGGAGGATCGGTAATTGGCTACGTATTGGTGAGCATGCAAGGAGAGCGACTGGTCAGGGAATTACGAATAGAACAAAGAATCAAGTCAGATCACCTACCAATGGTGGTAACCT
This sequence comes from Ophion ellenae, assembly GCA_963210295.1. Lineage (NCBI taxonomy): Eukaryota > Metazoa > Arthropoda > Insecta > Hymenoptera > Ichneumonidae > Ophion > Ophion ellenae. The sequence goes on along the minus strand of OY723385.1, from coordinate 16,274,527 downwards.
CAGAAAGCACGGAGTGGTCACAGGAGGAAAAACAAGCAAACAGGAAGGGCGAAGACAAGAGTAAGAAAAGAGAAGCAAATAGTGTGGAAAGAGGAGCGAGGGGAACAATATGCAGACCAATTTCGGGAGATATGGAGAACAAAGAAGGGAAGGGCAAGAGTGAGAAATCGATGGGACAACCTCGTAGAGACAATAAGGGAAGCGGCGGAGGACGTAGGAACGTTTTGATGGATAGGAGAGGAGGGGACGGAGGCGATGGGGTTGAGTTGGAAAATCAGAGAAGAAAAAGTGATTATATGAAAGAGATTGAAGGAATACTTAGAAAAAACAGGGGTAGTGGAGAGGGAAAAACTGAAAGAAGCAAGAAGAGTGCTGAAGAAAATCAAGGAGGAGAGAGGAACGCTGGAAGGCGAAATGGGAGGCAGTCAACAAGAGCAAGAACCCAACAGAGCTGTGGCGAGTACTGCGACCATTCAGGAAGAGGAAAGCAGGTGGACGTAACAACCAGATACCAAAGGAGGAATGGATAAAACATTTTCGAGGATTGCTCAGGGGGAGTTGGAACGAGGAACATAAGGAAAGCAACAGTGGAAATGAGAAAACGGCTGAGGGGGAAAGAAGGGGGATGCCCAACGAGAGAGGGGAGAGGGAAAGGCTGATAGACGAAAGAGTGAATAGAGAAGTAGAAGCGATAGAGGTGGAGTAAGTGTTAAAAAAGATGAAGAAAGGGAAAGCAGCGGGCCAAGACGGACTGGTAGCAGAATTTTTCTAGTGGTTACCGAAAGAAAAACTGACTAGACGAGCTCAGTGCAATAGTAAAGCATCTTTGGAGTAGCGGGAAGCTGGCAAGAGGATGGGAAACAGGAAGAATCTACCCGACCCACAAGGCCGGAGACACGGCTGAAACTAAAAACTACAGAGGCACAAGGCTTATGGACGTAGGGTACAAAATACTGATAAACATAGTAAACAAAAGGTTAGACCCGGTGTGTTGGTCTAGTGGTTACCGTACTGGCCAGCGGATCGGGAGGTCGCGGGTTCGAAACCCAGTCGCGTACTTTTGTCGGGAAATGTTTTCCTTCGACATTTTTCGGCGAAAGACGACTAGTTCCATGGCTGGGAAGCGAACTTGTGACCGGCTGTATGAGTATACGTTTACTGCAGTTTCGTATGGAGTGGAATGGGAGGTAGGGGAGAGTTGTGGAATGGTTGATAGAGAGGGTATGCTGTGGAATGGGAGGTAAAAACGAAGATGAGGTGGATGTGGGCTCGTAAAAAACGGAAGACTCTGTACGGCTGGAAATGAACCAATACAAAAAAATAAGCAAAATGTTAAGGTACATTCTGGAAGGAAAAAGGATGATAACATAGGGGTCAGCAGGTTCAGGCAGGGGAGAGGAACGCGAGACCACGTCTTCTTGCTGAACGCGCTGATAAACAACAGCCTGAAAAAGGAAGAGGGAAAGCTGTATAATGCGTTCGTAGATTTCAGCACAGCATTTGACTCGGTAGATAGGGAGATCTTGGTAAAAAAAGCTGGTGAAGGCGGGGGTAAAGGGAAGGCTGTTTTCTACGATAAAATAAATATACAGGGAAACACAAAGCGAGATCATAACGGGAAAGGGAATATCAGGAAAATTCAGGACGACGAAAGCAGCGAGACAGGGGTGCGCGCTAAACCCCACCCTCTTTAACTGGTATATAGAAGACAGGGTTGCGAAATTTGTAATAAGAATGTAATGCATTGTTCATTACTTTTTTTAATGGGAAATGAAAAAATATGTCATTACCCATTACATTATATTTTTTGGTAATTATGCAGTTTGGCGCCTTTTCCGAAAAACGACGGGAAAATTTTTTTTTCGCCATGGGGTTGTTTATTCCATCATAACAAATGATATTTCGTCGGGGGAGGCTGACATTTCCCATAAACTCCATAAGTTATGGGGTTTTGAAGTTTGAGATTTTTATTATTTTTTTTTTGTTGGGAATGCGTTTGCGTGTGCATGTGTGTATATGTGTGTTTAGTAAACAGTCGAAATACGTTCAAAATTTTGGTGGTCCTGATAAGGACCGATTTAAATCTTGAATTTCGAGACGAAATAGACATATACGATAGTAGTGGGAGAGGACAATGTGGTCGCCGAAATCAAAACAAAACATGTACATTGTTACCTCGGTACTATACTACCTATAAGAAGACACATAGCTGTGTAGGTAACTTGTAAACAGGTAACACACACACGCACGCACATATAGCAAAACAAATCTACACACAGTACATTCGACGATTTCCAGACTCATTTTCAAAATAACACACACACACACACACACACACACAAACACACACACACACACACACACACACACACACACACACACACACACACAAACGCTATTGGTAGAACAATTATGGAAAAGAGACTTTTTCTTTTAAAAATCTCTTTCCAGTATCTTGGGGGGGCTCCGCCACCTCCGCCCCCACAGGGGCGCTGTCCCTTGACCTCGTCGGGGGGGTTTCACCCCTGTGGGGGGACCCCCCCACAGGGTGCGTTGGATAGTGGATTTGAGTTGAAAGTCGTTCCACAGCCGACACACACTGCCAACATGCATGAAAATGCCCTATTCCATCATGTGTTTTCTCAAACTTGAAAACCCCATAACTCATGGTAATTATGGAAAATGTCAGCCTCCCACGACGAAATATCATTAGTTAGGACTAATAGAGGCAGTTTGTGGCGAAAAAAAAAAATTTCCCGCCGTTTTTCGGAAAAGGCGCCAAACTGCATAATTACCTATTTTTTAAAGCAAACAATTTCCGTTACTCATTATATTGGATTTTGTGTCACATTCGGAAGGGATGAGAGCATAATATTTTCGTTTCCCTCTTTGTTGCCTACGCCTAGCGCAATAGCACGGGATGAGGGTAACAGGAGGTAGTGCGTGGGAAAGAACAGAATTAAGGAATTGACACGATCTTTCGAAATTTAAGGGATAATTCGACAGACTTGGTGTAAGATTGACGCTATGTTATTTATTATAAGATTATTAGACGGCTTAAAGCGATCAGGCCTACGATGAATGATACAAAAAGAAAAGGTAAAGTTAGCTTACATTGGTTGTGTTTAACGCTCGGTTGCTCGCTCGCTTGCTCGCTTGCGTGGATGTTTGTTGTCGCTCGCGTTACAAGGGCCTTCGCTCTTGGCCTGGTGCGCTCGCTGGTACAATTGCTGGTAAGACGCTCGCGGGATTTTACGCCGCTCGACGTGTTTACTACGACGGGCACTACGCGTAGATAGAAATATGAACGGCGCGCAAGGTCGATGAATTAAGACTGATATTCGCGGATCGATGATAGAAATTATACAAGTGTAAAATAAAACTTTTGTGACTGGAAAAATGAAGACTGTTCGTATGAAAGTTAATTGGATATATTCGTAGGCTTTTAAATTACAACTTGATGTAAGGAGTGATTCGGTTGACGGAAGATTGAGCTCATTCATAGGATGTAACATTTGTAATGTAAAAAATTTCCATTACTCATTAAATTATATTTTGTATTGTAAAAAAATTACATTACTCATTACATTCGAATTTGTAATGTAAAAAAATTCCATTACTCATTACATTGGAATTTGTAATATAAAAAATTTCATTACACATTACCTTGTAATGGGCAATGAACATTTTTTTACATTACAACAAAGTCCAATGTAATGGGCAATCGAATTTTTTTACATTACAAAATGTAATGTAAAAATCTATAAATAGATGGATCAATGCATAGATGGATGGATGGGTGGATCGACGGATAGATGGATGGATCGATGGATAGATGGATGGATCGATAGATAGATGGATGGATGGATGGATGGATGGATGGATGGATGATGTATGTATAGATGGATGGATGCATGGATGGATGGATGCATGGATGGATGGATGGATGGATGGATGGATGGATGTACTATATAGATGAATGGATGGATAGATGGACGGATGGACGGATGTATAGATGGATGGATAGATGAATAGATAGATAGATGAATGGATGGATGGATGGATGGATGGGTGGGTCGGCGGATGGATGGATGGATGGATGATGTATGTATAGATGGATGGATGGATGGATGGATGATGTATGTATAGATAGATGGATGGATGGATGTACTATATAGATGGATGGATGGATGGATGGATAGGTGGATGCGGAATCATTTGTAGGTAACAAACACATCGATAAAAATGTTCATTTAATATAATAAAATATTGGTTTGGAAATAACCAAAAAGCAGATACACGTTTTTCTTGGACATCCTTGATATTTCGAAGAAAATAAGAGTTGCACCTTATTCTCTGAAGAGAGTACAACTTAAATTTTCCTTACAACATAAAGCCTTTCCGAACAAAACGTGCAGCTGGAGTTTTGCTGACCGGGCAACTGATTGATAACCTTAAATAAAAAATAGAAAAATGAAGTTTGACCAATTTCTCTACATTGTTCGGTCCAAAAAATTTATTCGCATATACAACTTCGACGTTTTTCCAGTATAATCTATTGGAAGTTGTTTGACTGGGACTATTTAATTAAGAGTTCTTCTCACTTTAGACGGTGAAAAGTACTATTTTTATTAATTTTTTCATAGGTTTATATTATAGTTATTGATGCAAAAGTTGTTACACTTAATAACTACACTTTCGAAATAAATTAAAAAAAAAATGTTATGTATTTATGCAACCAAAACAAACTTAAACCGCGGTTTTCTCGAAACGACGTTTTCCGACAGCTTGTTGAATAAATCTTCGAAACTACGGTACCGCTTCATATGAAATTTGAGCCACATATTCTTTACAAGTAAAGCTATAGCGCATATCAAGGATATTTAAAATTTTGATATTTACTATTTTTTTTTGCCAAAAATGGTGAAAAAAACCCGTTTTTTTTCTTTTTTCGGAAAATATCCGCCATTTTTTATTTTTGCATATCTCAAAAATCTTATGATATGTGCTGTAGCCATTAACATACTGAATCTAAAACCGTTTGATTCTTTTGTTTCGGATGATCCATCTCCAAGATTTCATCAACAGCACAGACCTACCTTTCTTTAGGAAATTTTTGTAATTACCATTTTCGTCTATAAATAGTGACTTAAGTAAATTTTTTTTTTTTTTAATGTATTTCGACAATGCATTTACTAAGTGTAAAACTTTTATATCAATATCTATGATATAAACCTATCCAAAACATCATAAAAATAGCCTTTTTTAGGGTCTAAGGTGAGAAGACCCCTTAAGTACATTTTTAACACAAGCGTAACGAAAAAAATGATCAATTAAAAAGCACCGCTAAGTTAGCTCAAAAATTTGAATTTTCGATCACCGCGTAGTTTAATCGTGGTGTAATTTACAGTTTGACGCCGAAAAAATCAAGGAAAGTATTAAATAGTTTCTGGTTTTTGTTTTTCCTTCAGTTTTCTCGAGAATGCTGATAGAAGTCGATTGTTTTTCTTCCTATTTCCGTTTATATTACGACGACGACGTCTCTCTCTCTCTCTCTCTCTCTCTCTCTCTCTCTCTCTCTCTCTTTCTCTCTCTCTCTCTCTCTCTCTCTCTCTCTCTCTCTCTCTCTCTCTCTCTCTCTCTCTCTCTCTCCCTCTCTCTCTCTCTCTCTCTCTCTCTCTCTCTCTCTCTCTCTCTCTCTCGATAGTTCGCTGACTTACCGTAAATCAATACCCATCACCGCGCACATTTCTTACATAATCAAACGTTTTTCTAGCGACACGATGTCGTCTCGCTGCGGTATATGCGGGCGTTTATCAAAAAGAGGTAGTGACAACATCGTATGCACTGGTGAATGTGGCGAATCCTTTCACCTTTCTTGCGCCGCGAGCAAATTTGATTTTAATCCAGCCGATGCCGATAGCGTTCAAATCTTTCGCTGCGACCCATGCGCAATGCATCGATCGTCCGTTACGCCTCGGACCCCAGTTGGTTCGCCTGAACATAAGGCTAGGCAGGACGAGTCTTCTAACACTAAGGTGCTAGATATCTTAACCCAATTGCAGCAGTCAAGTGTTTCTAGGAACGCTATTTTAACGACCATTCAGGGCACCTTAACAACGGTAGTAAATGATATCGGAGAACTTAGAACTGACGTCTCACGACTCTCCTCATCGCACGAAACATTAGCGCTACGAGTCTTCAAATTAGACGATGTGGTTAAGGCCACAGTTCCCGATACTCAAGCCGTGCGTAGCGAGTATATTGAGTTAAGGGTTAGACTCGAGACGGTAGAGAGAGATTGCGTACGAGGTCCGCAAAACGACTGCTCGGCGGAGATCACCTTGTCGGGCATTCCTGTTGAGTTGCAAGATACGCCGGAAGTGATGGTACAAAAGTTTTTTTTCGCGCTCGGTATCCCAGACTTAATCTCCGATGTACTTGAGATTCGACTCCTCACCAAACCAGTCTTAAATACCGTCGGTGACCGTAGTAGCTCGTCCCTTGCCTCGAGACCGCCGTTCAAAAGCTTCAAAGTAGTTCTCAAATCCCCAAACGTTCGAGAATTCATCTTGGCCAAAAAGCGAGCTACAAAAGCCCTTAAGATAAGCGAAGTTTTCTCCCTCGAACGTACAGGCAATATTTTTATAAGCGAGATGCTTCCTACGTCAGGTTACAAACTTCTTCGGGAAACAAGAGCCAAAGCAAAGACAGCCGGATACAAATTTATATGGACGCGAGGAAATAATATTTATGTACGTAAATCCGAAGGTGCAATGCGTTTCACGATAAAAAATGCGGCAGATCTAGAAAAGCTCGTTTGACTAGATCACGATCACATTGAAAGTAGACCGCCACATAGCCAACGTGGCTCTCGCTCTCTGGAATGCTCTTTAATAAAAATCACCCAATTTAATGCGAATTCCCTGCTTGGCCACCTTGATTTTATCAAAGCTCACCTCTCTTGTAATTTTTACCATGTTATTTCGATATCTGAGACGTGGCTAAACAGTGGTATCTCGGATTCTCTGACCGCGCTAACGGATTACGTGGTTCTGCGAAATGATCGTAAATTGAGTCGTGGTGGCGGAGTTGTTATCTACGCCCATAGAACTTTACAAATCAAAGCTCTTGCCATGTCACCAAATACTATACTCAATGCGCCGGAATTCATTATCATTGAAATAAAAAATCCAGCAGCAGAAACGGTACTATTCGGCTCCATTTACAGAAGGCCCAAAGGTTTTCTCTTTGACGAATTTTTGGATACATTCTCACGGTTTGCAATTGCGTACAAAAATATTGTAATTGGTGGCGATTTAAACTGGAATCTGTTGAGTGAGAACTTTGAAGCTAATTTTCTTCGCGACCTCGTTTTAACTCAATCGTGGCACATTGTGGAATCAGCCGCCACATTCCAGACAACGTCCTGTGACTTCTGGCTAGATGCATTTATAATCGACGATTCGTCCAAACTGTCAGCTTTCCAGAAATCTGATGCTCCGTTTATTGCCGGCCACGACCTTATTACTTTAACCTATAAATTTGATACTCGGCCAGTCACTCATCATATGATTTCTCGACGTGCTTTGAGTCGATTCAATGATATCTGATGATCAATTTTGCCACTCTCTCTCTAACGCTCTTAAAAACACTGATATGGACTCAATTTATTCTTGCTCAAACGGTTTCACATTGGATAAACGGATAAACAATGTCAGTCGAATTGTTATATCCGAGTTTGACAATCATGCTCCGAAGCAAGTCTTTCGATTACACCGCCCATCCGCTCCTTGGTTAACTTCCGAGCTTCAAACAAGAATCGAAAAGCGCAATGTTCTCTTCAAGCACGCGAAAAGATCAAACAATGTATTGAACTACGCTATATATAGACAGTTTCGTGATGTGCTCACGGGCGATCTGAGGTCAGCTAGGGATGGGTATCATCGGCGCAGATTGATGGGCATCATGAGTGCTACGCGTCTGTGGAAGGAACTGAGAGTCTTAGGCCTTACTAAATCAAACGATTTTACACCCTTCAATTTTTACTCAGCCCACGAGTCGAACGACTTTTTTGTGAAAGCAACAAATGCAGCTGATCGTTGTCATCTGACAGAGCTTACCGACATAACTCTCGAGCATAATCCTGATGGACCGATTTTTGAGTTTGCTCCAGTAGATACCGAATGTGTTTCCAGACTTATTAAACAAACTACTGCTGCCTCGTTGTCCGCTGGTCACGATGGTTTCAGTCCATTTATACTCCACAAAGGTCTTCCAGCACTCTTGGATATTCTGACTGCAATCTTCAACACCTGTCTCCAGCTAGCTCATTTCCCTAAAGTCTGGAAACGTGCCTTGATTCGTCCCCTACTGAAGTCAAATCCGCCGAGATCGATTTCTGACACACGACCTATTGCAAACTTGTCGGAGCTTTCAAAAATCTTTGAACGAATAGTACATCAACAGATTGTCAAATTTGTGCCAGAGCACAACATCCTCGATTCACAGCAGTCCGGATACAGACAAGGGTTTAGTACTCAAACTGCTCTTCTACGAATTTGTCACGATGTAAAGGCTGCAGTTGATGACAGGCGTATTACCATTCTCGTGATTTTTGATTTCAGTAAGGCCTTTGATACTGTGCCACATTCCATAATGCTTAGGAAACTAAGGAAAATTGGATTCTCCGATCTGGTCCTCAAATGGGTGTTTGCGTATCTCACCCACAGATCGCAGGCGGTCATTGATGAACAAGGACACTGCTCTGAATGGCGTGACACTCATGCCGGAGTTCCCCAGGGTTCAATCCGGGGGCCTCTCCTTTTCTTACTTTTCATAAACGATATCGGACTAGTGCTTCGCCACACCAAATATATGATCTTCGCTGATGATACCCAGATCTACCTCAGCTGCCTACCTGTGGATATTATAGCCGGCATAAATCTGATCTGTGAGGACGTGCGAGCAGTGGCTGAGTATGCAATTTCAAATGGTCTGAAACTCAATCTACAAAAGTCACTCATTTTGGTACTAGGCAGCCGGGCATATGTGAATAAAATAAACCTCGACGAACTACCGCCCATAGTTATAAATGATACTCACCTACCTTATGTGAGTGAGGCACGTAACCTTGGAGTGATTATGTCTGCGGATCTCTCTTGGCACAGACACGTTATAGCAGTATCTCGCAAGGTAAATTATTCCATCCACAAGTTAAAATATCATAGAAATGCATTATCACAAGAACTCAGGACCTCCCTCATTACCTCTCTGATTTTTCCTATTCTCGACAATTGCTGCCTGGTATGCAACGACGTGTCGGCCGAGCAAAACCTCAAATTGCAGAAACTCCTAAACTCGTCTATAAGATGTATCTTCAACTTACGAAAAGATGAGCATGTCACGCCATATCGGCGACGACTAGGTTGGTTGACGGTGAGGACACGTCGATTATATTTCATGGGTATCATGGTATTCAATATTCTTGACAACAATGTACCGGATTACTTGATTGAGATGTTTCGGTTATCTCCACTTTCACGGCACACAGCTCGACGCGCTGTTGACACATTTCACATTTCTCTTCATCGTACGGCCACGTTTAGAAATTCGTTTGGTCTTGCAGCAAAATATCTCTGGCATTCACTCCCGCTTGAGGTTAAATCGTCACCAAATATTACTATTTTCAAATCCAGACTATTCGATCACCTGTTCAAACAAGATGTGTCTAGCACCTAACGTATCTACATTATTTACTGCAAGCGCATTACCGTCATTGCAACAGGCTTTCAAGTGCAATCGTTTACTGCTTATTCAGTGATCTCAATTCCGTCAAATCGCATTGGTTAGAGGTTGAGGTGTATTTGCTTCGGATCGAACATCGGTGTACTATTTTTATTTTTATTTTATTTTTTTGTTCATGCTTATGCTTATTTTGTTTTTGCGTCCTGGCCTTACATCAAATTTTCTGGTCTCATTCTCCGCTGGATATTTGGAGTTCGATCGGTGCTTACGTTTAAGTAGAGAACCTAACAAACCGCTGCGTACTCAAATTTAAATTTAAATTTAATCTACTTTTCAATCTTAATCTTAAGGCCATGTGCCACATGCCTCCGACCGCATCGAAATTTTGAAATGGGAATTCTCCCGAACGGCTCAACCAATTGGAATGAAATTTGTTGTGTGCATGCAGGGCGCTTGCTCCGAGAGCATGATTCGTGAAATTTTCCAAAATTTCGAAAAAAAATTTGCAGTTTGTAGTTACCATGCGAAAAACTGTGAATTATTAACCATTGCATCGCATTTTCGTTAATTTGGCGCGAATCATGCTCTCGACAGTGAAAAAGCACACATTTTGAGCTTTGTTTTACCTGTTTTCATGAACAAATGGCGGAGAAAAAGCATTTTGAAATTTTTACATAAATTCAGCAAAAATGTACCAACAAAGCTCAAAATATCAGGTACTGTAGCGAGCGTTCAGTTCATCCGTTTTCTCACTGGCGGCGCGCAGCTCGCTTCGTCTTGTTTTTACCGACTGCGCTCGCCTCCTTCCGGAACAAGTTTATTTTTTGACAGGTCGAAAGCCGGAGCCATAACCTCCGGCCATAACCTCGAACATTCGTTCGGAATATATTTCATACGATGTGTGTCATAGAATTTAAATAGTGTGTGTGATCGAGTGAAGTTTGTTTTCGTCGCGTTTTGGTGAGTTTTTTTTGCTGTGAAGAACGCATCAGGACGCCGGCACACCACCGACGACAAAAACCGACAATGAAATAATCGACGAGAAAACAGCCGCAGCCGATTACACGAAGAAGGTCGAGGAACATAGGGACAGCAAGAAGGCGAAGAAGAAAACACCGGAATTCAAGGTACGTACATGCTATAACCTCAATTTACGTACTATGTAATTTGCCACGATCGTCCCTCGCATTGCTTTCTCGCTCGCCGATGTGTCAAACAGCCAACGGCTCCGGTGCAAAAAACTCAAGCTTATTTGCTCTTAGCAGAAATACCTCGGTATTTATTTGTGAAAAAATCGCAGATAGCATATTTTCCGATGATCCGTAGCCACTTCCGTTACCCCTCGAAATCGTCGATTTCCTGATCAGTGTGCGACCAAAATGGTGCACGAAAGTTCAACACCTTTTGCCTACGAACGCAAAACTGTCACGTCTCAAACACGGTTGATTTGTGGACCGGTGGCGATATCTCTATAGCTTCACCCTGATGACCGAGAGAACTATTGGTATGGCGTACAAAGATGGAAGACCCTTGGTATACCTGTACGGTAGTACACCGCTACACGCAAGTGTGCGTGTTACTAGTATGGTACTGGTATACTCTGCAATAGTAAAATATACTGGTTCCATATCCTCACCATACTAATACTCGTACTGATAGCGTACGCATACACATGCTAGGTATGGCAACTGGACTAGCATGTAGAAACCAGAACTAATGTAGCGTCGGATTTACCATCTAGATGGACCAACGGATTTATCAAGGGCAGCAAGAAGGCACTGCCGAGGATGAGAAACCTTGTAACTCGTCGCGGCCACTGTATAGCCTCCCAGTGTCGGCAAGGATATCACCGCTGTCTTCAATCTCTCCGAGAGCACCAGCGAGGCTGACCTCGAGGAACTCGTCGAACTCTTCGGCTTCGCCCACAAACAATATCTCACCATGGATCGCACCACCAATCTGTGCAAGGACTTTCGCTTACGTATGTACATCTTAAAACAAAGGGCGAGGACCATTGCATCTCAATGGTTACGGCTACCATCATCTCATACTCAGAGTCGACGGGGCCAAACCTTCAGACCAACAGAATTGAATGGTCAACGGTTGAACGCGTTAAGGTAGAACAAGCGTGCGCTTTTGATTTTTATAGATTTTGTTTAAATTTTAACCAGACATTGTTCGTATCATTATGCATGTTTCAGTGAAATGTCACATCAGTCGACTATTTAGATTCGGAGATTGATTTTAAAATTGCAACTTTTAACACTGTAGGGTCTGCATTTAAATTTAGACAGAGTAATTTTCCGTGAAAAATATTTGTCCTCTTTAAAAAGACACAAGGTAATAACATAAACAATATAAAATATTAATGTTTATAACGCAAATCTTTTTCTTCACGTTAAAATTGTTTCACGTTAGGAGCACAATAATTAACTTTTTTCTCAAAATATTGAACAACGCTGTTCTGCGGTGTTGCATAATGTCTTCTTATTACAGGGGATAAATATTTCTAACCGAGAATTATTCTGTCGTTACTAAACGTCTTTGGCAAAACTGAATAGTAAAGACCATTCAAACTTTTTCACTCGTCCCCTAACTGGTTTACTATCTAATCATATTTTTTTTTCAAAATCCATAAACACAATAGAATGGTACGCCGAATTAAGTGACCTGACTTTCGGCCAATGCAGACCCTGCAGTGTTAAAAGTTGCTATTCAAAAATCCATTATCTCCCAATGTAAATAGTCAACTGTTCTGAAATTTCACTTAAACTTGCATAATAATATGAACAATGTCTGGTTAAAATTTGAAAAAAATCGATATAAATCAAGAGCGCACGCTCGTTTTACCATAAGGGCTTACACCACTGTAAATGTCCAAAATTGAGTGATATTTCGCGATTTTTTTTTTTGTAGAAGGACAAATAAGAGAATATTAATATTCAAGGATGTTATTAGTCATATCTTTAAGTGAACAAAATGAAATTTATATTGAAAAATTATGCCAAAAGGTGACGCTGGAGCCATTCTGGCGAGGCATGTTAAATTTGAGACGCTCTGCGGCACGCAGTATAGCTGACGCAAATTTGATTGTAGAATAAAATTTAAAAAATTCTATTTATTTTCACGAGTATAGCTAGAGAAATACGTAGAGAATTGTGACAATGTTATTTTTTGTGTAATTGGCAAGCATTAAACCAAAAACTTAATTTTCGACAAAAAAAGCACAATCATTTGGTAATAACTAATGTTATAACTAACTCATAGAAAATCCCGTACTTATTGCTCTTCGGAATGTTATTTGAAACATGTACCCAAAATTGGGAGTGAAAATGATGAAAATTGTTGGAGTTATGCTGCATGCCGTTTTGAAAAATTGTGTTTTGAGAAAAACGGTCGATGTCTCGCACACGGGCCAGCCACTGCCACCGCAGACCCATGCTGGCCTGCGGACCTTTTTTTACAGGTACCAAACTTTTTTCTCCTTATTATAGATGGTTGAAAGCATCTTTTAAGTCAAGTAAAAAAAAAACAATTTTTTTAAATTCCACAGTGTGACCCCTTAGATCGGAGGACACGGTGACGATTGTTGGTCGCGTCTCTTTGAACGACACGCGACCAACAATCTTGAAAAATGTTTGGAGGATTATTGTAAGCAAAGGTTGCCGAAATATAAAAAAGGACTTCACAAATTTTTATTTTTTTGCGTTCCAACGTTGCAAACTTCAACCTCATACCCTCTCCGTGGAACGCAGTAGAACTATCGTAAATTTAATCGTGGAACTAAGAGTAAAGTATTTTCGTTTATTACGTTCGTTTTAGCAGTCAAATGAGGGGAAACTTCAAAATAATTAAAGAAAAGAGACGAGTTAAAAAAAAGGTCGTGTTTTGAACCAATTTTTTTATATACGACTCCGAAAATGACAAGAACAAAATTTCTACATTTTCTAGCGTTTTTTTAAGCGCTGTGTCTATGTGAAAAATTGTCGCATCGAGATGAAAAACGCTTTTTGAAGCTTCAAGATGATAGTTTCGAGATCTGTTGGCAAAAAATTGTGATCTACGGCTATCGCGCAATCATAAGAAATACCGGCAGAAAAAAATTCAAAATTTGTTTTTATTTTTCAGGGGTCATCGGACTAAGGAATTTTGTTTCAGTTAACTGAATGTATGGGTTAGTTAGCTTGTTTATTCAGCTTTAATTAGCTTTTTATCTCTGTACGTCAAATTTTCTGCTGAGATATCCGACTTCGAATGAAAAAAGATCCTTTTGTCTTTGATTATCGATCTCTCAGCAACCAATTATCGTAACGGGAATTAGAGGGCAGCTTTGAAAAGTCGAATAAATTTCCCGCCAGCCCCTCCCGTTGATTTTTGTGATTTTTTTCTTCACCCTTAACCGTTATTTGGTGAAGGACAAAAAATTACTTTTTCTGTATTTTCAGTAAATCTACCACTACGTTACAAATATTGATGCAAAGACTAATGTTGCCGCGTTTTTTTTCAGCTCGAATTACTCCCAATACCCCTGTTAGTCTGCAAATTGATTCATCGAACCGTTTTCTATCAAGGCTTAATCGAAGTTTGACAAAACAATTAAAGGAAGAAGTGTATTATACCTAAACATCTTGTAATCATCATCAAAATAAAAATACTAACTTTCTTCGACTTTTTTCACAACTTGGCACTAGTTGCTTGTTAAATATAAGAAAAAATTCGAGAGATTAACATTTTTTTTTGTAAAATGTTTAAGGAAACAATACTGACTCATTTTTTTACACCATTCGGCCTTTGCGCACTTTAATTTCACTCATCTGTAATTGCATCAATTAAAGTTGATACCTCCAAGCTGTATTAATAGTCGATCTGAGAACATTTATGCAATTAATTCTCAATATTTTCTACGAAGGTTATTAGGGTTATGGAAAACAATCTTTTTTTCAAAACTAGGCATGATCAAAAATTGAAAAAAAATGAGAGTTTACAAAAACAAGAGATTCATTTTTTTTATCAAAACGTAGAAAAAAATTACCAAAAAAAGATTAGTTTTCGAAAGAAATTGTTCATTGGTTTTTTCTTCCAAGCAAGAGATCATTTTTGAAAAAAGTGTTTTTTGTATCCCTGATAACCTTCGCAGAAAATATCTACAGTTAATGGCATACAAGTTCTCAGATCGACTAGTCAATACTGCTTGGGGGTATCAACTTTTAATCAATGCAATTGATGAGTGAAATTATGGTGCGCAAAAGCCGAAGCATGGCAACAACGAGTCACCATTGTTTCCTGAAAAAATTTACAAATTTAAACAGATTACAATTTTTTTTAATATCTCAATTTTTTTTCTTAAATTTAACAAGCAACTACTGCAAAGTTCTAAAAATAGTCGAAGAAAATGGGTGTTTTCATTTTGATCATGATTACACGATGTTTAGGAACACTTGTTCCTTTAATTCGTTTGTAAAACTTGGATCGATCGGTCCGGAAAAACGGGTCGATGGATCAATTTGAAAATACGTGGCGACATTAGTCTTTCTACCAATATTTGTAATGGAGTAGTAGATTTACTGAGAAACCATAAAATGTCATGTTTTGTCCTATTTTTCAAACTACTGTTAATGGTGAAAACATGATTTTTTTCTCAAAAATCAACGAAAGGGTCTTGTACGAAATTGATTCAAGTTTTTCAAGCTGCGCAATAATTTCCTGTGCGATCATTGGATGCTGTGATATCATTGATCAAACACAAAAGGAACATTTTTTATTATAAGTCGGATATCCCAGCAAAAAGTTGACATAGAGAGACCACAAAAAAACCAAATTGGATCTGAATAAACAAGCTAACGGACCTATGCATTGATTTATCTGTGAAAAATCCCTTGAAAAAATAAAATTGGAAAAATAATTTTCCCGCTATCTCTTATGATTGCGCGATAACCATAGCTCAAAAAATTATTTTGCCAAAAGATCTCAACCTAGAAACTTGAAGCTTAATAATGTTTTTCTTTTTCATCTTGATACGACTATTTTCGACATTGATACAGCTTTTCAAAAACACTTTAAAAAATGAAGAAATTTTCTGTTTCTTTAATTTTTTGGGGTTGGGTATAAAAAGTGATATATTTTTTTTACAATTTTAAGTCAATCGAAAAAAAAGAGCTCGTCCTTGACTGTTAAAGCAATCTAAGAAACTACATTTAAAATTTCAAGTCGATTGGGCGAACATTGTTTGAGTGTTGCTCCGTCCCGATATCGAAAACATGATTTTGAAAAAAACGTGTTTGAAGTCAACGGTTTCAAAGAAGCTACAGCTGAACAAGTTTTTTTTTCCCGTAATCGAATGCCACCTATTGGTCGAAAATAAAACTATTTTTAGTCGGTGACTTTGTCCCCACAATAGGCTTACAAGAGTTGAGAACTGCGCCTACCGGCATGAGACATCGCCAAAGACGATTTTCAGCGGCGGAGACTTCCTTTAAAAATAGCTCGAAAACCACATTATAATGGGTTTTTTCAGCTACAAAGGAATATGCATCATATTTTTTAAGGTTCAAAGGATTTCTTAAAAGTGTTTCAAACAAAATGATTTTCCGAAAATTTTACACCGACGACCTCTAAACAATTTGCGATAGTAAAATTTTACGGCTCTTCTGTAGAACGAGACTTCACCGATCGTCATTGCTAGAAAATTTGATCTTTGGAGAAACCTGCCGAAGATGAATTCCGGCAGAGAGAAAAAATGCCAAACGAATTTTTTTAGCGTAATTAATAATAATTTAGTAATAATAAAATGTTACCACTCTTTCGCAGAGTGAGACCCGGTCGATCTCGTTCGCTCGCGAATTTGGTCGGCCGCAGGCAGCCTGTCGAAGATAAGCCATGGGAGAGAAAGAAATGCCGATCGCAATTGTTTAAACAAAGAGCATTGTAATTTTTTTTTAACTTTTCAACGATTTTTTGAAAGTGTTTCCAACAAAACGATTTTTCGAAAATTTTACACCGATGACCTCTAAACAATTCGCGATAGTAAAATTTTACCGCTCTTCTGTAGAGCGAGACTTCTCCGATCGTCATTGCTAGAAAATTCGATCCTTGGAGAAACCTGCCGAAGATGAATTCCGGCAGAGAGAAAAAATGCTAAACGTATTTTTTTTAGCATAATTAGTAATAATATAGTAATAAAAAAAATTTTACCACTCTTTCGCAGAGTGAGACTCGGTCGATCTCGTTCGCTCGCGAATTTGGTCGGCCGCAGACAACCTGCCGCAGATAAGCCATGGCAGAGAAAAAAATACCGATCACAATTGTTTAAACAAAGAGCATTGGAATTTTTTTTAAGTTTCCAAGGATTTTTTAAAAGTGCTTCCAACAAAACGATTTTTCGAAAATTTTACACCGATGACCTCTAAACAATTCGCGATAGTAAAATTTTACCGCTCTTCTGTAGAGCGAGACTTCTCCGCTCGTCATTGCTAGAAAATTCGATCCTTGGAGAAACCTGCCGAAGATGAATTCCGGCAGAGAGAAAAAATGCTAAACGTATTTTTTTGGCATAATTAGTAATAATTTAGTAATAATAAAATGTTACCACTCTTTCGCAGAGTGAGACCCGGTCGATCTCGTTCGCTCGCGAATTTGGTCGGCCGCAGACAACCTGCCGCAGATAAGCCATGGCAGAGAAAAAAATACCGATCGCAATTGTTTAAACAAAGGGCATTGTACATTTTTTTAAGTTTCCAAAGATTTTTTAAAAGTGCTTCCAACAAAACGATTTTTCGAAAATTTTACACCGATGACCTCTAAACAATTCGCGATAGTAAAATTTTACCGCTATTCTGTAGAGCGAGACTTCTCCGATCGTCATTGCTAGAAAATTCGATCCTTGGAGAAACCTGCCCAAGATGAATTCCGGCAGAGAGAAAAAATGCTAAACGTATTTTTTTTTGCAGTAACAATAAAATTTTACCACTCTTTCGCAGAGTGAGACCCGGTCGATTTCGTTCGTTCGCGAATTTGGTCGGCCGCAGACAACCTGCCGAACATAAGCCATGGCAGAGAAAAAATGCTGATCGCAATTGTTTAAACAAAGAACATTGTAAAATTTTACAACTCTTTTGTAGAGTGAGTCTCGAACGATCTAAAATTTTGCAACTCTTTTGTAGAGTGAGTCTCGAACGATCTCGGTCGTGACTCGAGATTTTAGCAGAGATCGAACTCGTCGATGATGAGCGACATCGAGATGCCAAATAGTCTTCGAGCTTATTTGTTTAAATTAATTAAAAAAGAGTGGAGAAATGCTAGCACCCTTCCACCATACGAGTCTCTAGCAAACCTTGTTTGCTAGAAAGTTCAACCATAAAGAAATTTCCACCGATGACCGCCGTCAACAAAAAAATCGATTCGAGGGCATTTGTTTAAACAATGCGCGATCGCAAAATTTCACCGCTCTTCCGTAGAGCGAGGCTAGCGATCTTGATTGTTCGAGAAGCTGACCAGCAAAAATGCTGCCAAATATGAACCCTGGCAGAGATAAAATGCTGAACGCATTTTATTGAATAATGAGCATTGCAAAATTTTACCACTTTTTTGTAGAGTGAGTTTCGAGCAATTTCGGTCGCTCGAAATTTTGGCAGGGATCGAAATCGTTAACGTTAAGCGGCATCGATGTTACAAATTGAGCTCGAGCCTATTTGTTTAAATGAATTAAAAAAGTATGGGGAAATGCCCGAGTCTTTTGGTTGTGGCCGTCGTCGAAAAAAAATCGATTTGATGGCTGCACATACAATGTAAAATGCAACAAAGTTTCGCCGCTCTCCTGCCGAGCGAGCGCATGCTTCCAATACAAGCGTACCGTGGTCGCTACGCATAGTTGTGTGAATTGTGTGACACGCACATAGATGTAAGGTGCTTGCGTACGCCGAACGGCGGCGAGAACGGATTCGTTCTTTCTGCAACGCGGTCGGCGTAGCAAAAACACACACACACACACACACGCGCGCGCGCTCAGCGATCGTCGTCTATTTGGCTTCGAGACTCTTCGTCCCAGTGCGAAGCATCGAGACCGAATTCGCGATCGCTGCGCTGTCCGTCGGTAGCGACTCGTAGTTAAAAACTACGAGATCTGCGCTACCGACGTAACGAGAGGCCGCGTCGAAATTTTCTGGCGTGTGCTACTTTTCAATCTTAATCTTAAGTATTATTTTTATCATATAAACATAAGGTGTTATCGCATTTAACAAACATTGTTAACATGCATGTAATTATAAGTAATTATAAGTATCATTTTTAGTTATTATTTTTCTGTTAATTTCAAATTTATTTCGTATAATCTGTACTCACTTGCCTAAAGGTTTAACCAAGGCATAAAATAAATCATCAATCAATCAATCAATCAATCTCTCTCTCTCTCTCTCTCTCTCTCCCTCCCTCCCTCCCTCCCTCCCTCCCTCCCTGGATATCACGACTGAGTACGATGAATATCGATGCTCAAGTTGCGGAAAAGCGATCAAAAACGTGGCAGTATGATGTAAGACGTGTCCGAAACTTTTTTATCATCCGGGATATTTGAATAAGCATAAGGTGTACGATAAAAACAGAGAATTAATGCAGTATAAGGGTACCCTCGAACACTTCCAAGTTGACGAAACCCCGAAGAATTCGACACCCGCGGCACGTAGCAGCAGTTTCAGCAGAGACCGATTCGGTTCAACTGGGTCAAATACCGCAAGCAGAGGTATGTGTGCAAATATGGAAGTAAAAATATTCTGGTTGGTGAAAACCGTGAAAGACTTAAAGGATGAAGTTGCATGCAAGAAAGAAGTTAAGATTATTATTAAAGAAATAGTCCAAGAAGAATTAGAAGGTATGAAGAACGAAATCGAAGAGTTCAAGAGGATGCTACAAGGAGTTCTAGGTCCAGCACGGGAAGTACGAAAAATCTATTCAGTAGTAAACAGATCAATAAAACTATATGCCAAGTTTCACAAGTTTTCCGTTGTATACTTTCTTCACAAAAAAATTCCCAAAAAGCGGTAAATTTTGCGAAAAAAAAAGACAATCACCCCTTAAAGACCATAGTCCAGGAGAAAATGGGCGAAGGTTTCAAAGTCACCGAAACGATGCAACAAAAACCGAAAATTAAGATTGTCAACATGGAGGCGGATGAATTAGAGTTGACAGACGATGAGCTGGTTGAAACAATAACGAAGCAGAACGCAATGGAAGAAAATGAAGGAAGGGAGATGAAAATCGTCAAAAGCATAAACAAAGAAGGAAGACACGAAGGCTCAATAATAATGATATTCGATGAAGGACCCCATCAAGAGCTATTGATGAAAGGCAATATCAGCGTGGGATGAAGAAAGTGTCCGGTATACAACCACATCAATGTGAAGCGATGCTACAAATGTTGGGGCTACTATCATATAGCAAAGAACTGCACAAGAGAGGAAACGTGCCATAAATGTGCCGAAAACCACGAAGCGAGTAGGTGTACAGCGGCGGAAAACAAGTGCATAAACTGTGTGTTCAAAAACAGAGCATTCAACCTGGAGATAAATACGGAACATGACGCACTCGATCGGGAATGCCCAACGTATAAAAGAGCAATCCAAGAAGAGAAGTGGAGAGCAGGCTGGGACGATTAGCAACTACAGCAGGAAGAAACGTTATGGTATGCGAATGCGCAAAGTCTTATTGCACACAAGGATGAAATACGATACGAAGTAGTGGACAGAATGAAACCTGCAAGTATAGCGTTATCAGAGACCAGGGTGACGACCGAAATAGAAAACAGTGAAGTGTTTATACTATACCGGGATACGGTATAGTCAGATGTGATGCGGAGAATAGGAACATAGGTGGTGTGATCTTATACGTCAGAGATGCTATCAAATTCGATATGATACCAATAAGTAAAATAGAGTCAAACTGTTGGTGTGCTGGAATAGAGGTCAAGGACGAACATTATAAAGGAGTGATCGCAGTTGTGTATCACTCACCGAGTGCGTCGGATGCAGATTTTATACGATACATAGAAGACATTACTGAGGAACTAACTTTAATATCGATGTTACAGTAGAAACGTTTCATAAAAAGGAGTTAATAACAGGAATGATGAGTCTAGGGATGAAGCAATATGTTACTAAGCCAACGAGAATAACGCAAAATAGCCGAACAATTATAGGTTTATTATTCGCTAATATGAGTGCACAAGTTCAGGTGGAGCATGAACCAAAGATAACGGACCATGGATGGATAAAAATCATATGAGGTAACAAGACAGAAAAAAATGAGTGCAGAGAATATAAGTCAAAGAAATATAGTAAAATCGATGCGAAGGAATTTTCAAGGATGTTAAGCACTACCACAAGACAAATGGAAGGGGTAGAGGTAAGCCAACGAACAAAAATGCTTTCTGATAACATAGTGGAAGCACTCGATACGTTTGCACCGAAAAGAACAGTCAAGATTCCAAGGGTTTGGGACGGGTAAAAATGGTATTCGGAAGATATCACAGTAGCAGCGAGAAGAAGAGATAAGGCATACAAAGTAGCAGTTTTCACTGGCTTGGAGGAAAAGTGGCAGCAATTTAAAATGGAAAGGAATACGGTAGTTAAATTAATAAGAGAAAAGAAAAAGGAATATTATGAAAAGATGATAGTCGACAATAAGAAGGACCCGACGAAAATGTGGAAAACATTAAAAGAATTAATGAAAGGAGGACCGATGGGTACACGGGAAGTAGAAAACATACACATTGAGATATTGGATGACACGATGGGATGTAATATAGCTGATAAATTTAATGTGTTTTATGTACAAAGTCTAAACAATATAGTTAATTCAATACAGCGGGATACGTCCGGGAGCCCAAACAGAAGAAGGATTCTAACGGGCGTTGGGATGGACGAGGAAAGAATAATGGGAAAATTTAATGTTGTTGAAAAAAAGGACCTAGAGAAGATTGTGATGGAACTCCCAAAAAAGAAGGGAACAGAAGAAGGAATATCAAGTGATGTATTAAAAATGGCGTTTAGTGCAATAAAAGAGGAATTTGTGGAAATAATAAATGGGTCGCTAAGGGAGGGACGTTGCCCGGACAGCTGGAAAACTTCCACGATTATACCGATTCCAAAGATGAACAAGGCCGAGAAAGCCAGTCAGTACAGGCCAATTAATATGTTGCCACTGGACGAAAAAGTGCTCGAATTAGTAGTGAAAAATCAAATTGAAAAACATTTAGAAGCCAATGAAATTATAACGGAGCATCAGTCGGGATTTATAAAGCAATATTCGTGTGAAACGGCGATTCAAACTGTTGTAGACGAATGGAAAATGGACATTAGTGAAGGAAAATTGGTATGAGTAATCTTTATGGATCTAAGACGAGCTTTTGAGACCATAGACAGGGAAATATTATTAGATAAATTATACCAATATGGGATTCGAGAAAAGGTATTAGATTGGTTCCGAACGTACTTAAGAAATAGAACACAGCAAGTTCGATTTAATAATGAATGGTCTGAAATTATTTCCAATGAACATAGGGTACCGCAGGGGTCAGTACTAGGGCCGTTGCTATTTATTATATATATAAATGATATAGTTAATTTATGTACAGAGGAATGTGCAATAAAAATGTTTGTTGACGATACAGTCATATATGTAACTGGCAAAAGCAGCGCGGAAGTGGAGAGAAAGATAAATATGTTATTAAATATAGTGGAGAAGTGGATGGATAGAAATAAATTAAAAATGAATGTAGAGAAAACAAAATATATGATTGTCAGCAGTATAAGAAAAAGTGCGAGTAAGAATATTGTACTCAAGTGTTTGGATGGAACGGAACTAGAGAGAGTAAAGACGCTAAAATATTTGGGTATAATTATTTATGAAAAGCTACGATTTAAAGAACACTGTGAGTATATGTTTAAAAAAAATTGGTACAAAAACGAGTTTCCTAAATAGAGTAGGGTATTACGTATCTGCGTATACGAGATGTGTCATATATAAAGCAATTATCGCCCCTCATTTTGAATATTGTGCAACGCTGTTAGTGGGTATGGGAGAGCGCACAAAAGAGTATGTACTATGACGGAGTGAAAATGTATAATGCATTGCCAGCTGATCTAAAAGGCTGTGAAAAAGTCGAGCAGTTTAAACGAATCTTAAAAGAATATGTTATGTCGACAGTACAGTGAGATGTACTTAGATTTAAGGAAATATGTAACAATATGTACAACAATAAGCTGAGAAAGCTAATAAACATAAACATCAATCTCTCTCTCTCTCTCTCTCTCTCTCTCTCTCTCTCTCTCTCTCTCCTCTCCCTTCCAATCTTCACAGTGACATAGCGAAGATTTTAGCCGATGCCAGTGCCGTAGCTGAATTTGCTGCTACCAACCGCCTGACGTTGAACCCCTCTAAATCGAAAGCTCTCATTTTTGGCAGCTCCGCCTATGTCCGCTCCCTAGATTTCACTACCCCGTATCACTGCTGACCTGTCACCCATTCCCTTCGTTGATTCATCTTGTAATCTCGGCGTTCATTTTTCCACTCCCTTTTCCTGCCATAAACACGTCTCATCTGTGTCGCAGAAGGTCCATTTTGCTCTCTATCGCCTTAAACGCCATCGACGCTCTTTATCTCCAGAGCTCAGGAGTAAGCTTGTTACGTCCTTGATTTTTCCGTATCTCGATTATTGCTGTCTTCTCCTTCTTAATCTGCCGGCCTGTCTAGAGATTAAGCTACAGCGACTTTTAAATCATTGCGTTCGCTTTGTTCTCGACTTAAGACGGGATGAGCATGTCTCTGCTCATCGTCTTCGTTTGGGATGGCTCACTGTCGCCAATAGGCGTCTTTATTTCTTAGGCTGCCTCACGCTACCTAACCCAAACAAACCCAAGCTACGTCACTTCCGCTTTCTAAGTCGCTTTTGCATGATCACCTGCTTAAGTGTGAGCGCTCTCGGTTAACGTGATGGGTGCGTTTCGCTACTACTACTTCTTGAGCTGTCAACCAGTTGTTATAGTTTATAGTTTATATGTATCATGCGTCAACATTGAGAAATTGTCTCACTATTATTAGTTAAAATTGTTACCTTAGTATCGTAAGTATTATTGTTTTTGGCTTACCGCGGGCCCATGCATTTTTGTACCTTGCTTGTTAGCTTGCTAGGGCATAAATAAATATATCAAATCAAATCTCTCTCTCTCTCCCTCCCCCCTCTCAAAACGATGCGGTTATATGATATAAAATATTACAAACTACTGTCTATCCGAACTTAGTGTGAATCGGACGAATAGATGTTGAGATACGACTTACATCGTTCCAATAAACAGTTTCGAGAAAAACGCAAAAGAAAAGAGTAGATCGCGTAGGCGATCTTATCCGTCGGAAAATTGTCAATTTTTTAAAATTTTACACTATTGCTATTGCAACAAAAAATCATATTTTTAAAATTTTAAGTTTACGCCGACCCCTGAACCTGAGAAACCCTATACATGGGTACCCGAAACACCACATCATTTTTGGGCCCTGGCGTTCCGGCAGTTTGGGTGGTCACGTGAAAATATCGATCGCATTGAGAGGGGGGACTGTCCAGAGCAGGTTCGTGCAGAAACAACCATCAGTTATGGTTTCGAAGTGCCGTAGTGAACATTGTTCGAGAGCCTGGGGTTAGCGTAACCCCACACTTATAGCCATGGTTTGCTCTGTGTAAGTATATAATTATTTCCATTGTTTTTTGTTATTTATCGTCATAAAATCAGTGTGTCATCAACAGAAATTACATTGTGAACGGTTTCATACTGCTCTAATTTTTTTAAATTAGAATAAAGCCATGGGTACGAGGTCACGAATATGAACGGCGGAGGAGGTTCGGAGGATGCGGCAGGCGCAAAACAATTAAGAGAAACCTCAGGACAACGACTCAACTGATATTGAATGAGACCATGAAGAAGAATTGGAGATTTCTGATGAAGATGCTGATCTCTGCGCCAGACAGTTTTTCCGGAGGTCCTCCTTATCGCCCCTTCTCGCCCCTTGAAGCAGCGAGAAGGGGAGAGAGTGAGAGAGAGAGAGAAAGAGAGAAAGAGAGAGAGAGAGAGAGAGAGAGAGAGAGAGAGAGAGAGAGTGAATTAATGAATGAATGAGAGAGAAAATGAGAGAAAATGAGACGTAATGAGAGAAATCGAGAGAGCATAAGACAGGATGAGAGCGAATGGGAGAGAACGAGACAGAATGACAGGGAATAAGAGAGATAGACGGATGGAGGGACGGACGGATGATTAAATGGATAGATGGGCGGACGGACGGGTGGACGGCCGGACGGACGGATGGGTGGATTTTCTGGTGCCCAACGCTTACACACATTTAGCTATTGGCAGATAATTCTGATCTTCCAATTGCCCAAAAAAATGTCATGGGTCGAAATTTCCTATTTTTCAATATACAAAGGGTTTTTGTAGTGTCATATTTCGGGATTTTAACCTACCCAACGGCCCTTGACAAGCCCTATCTGTTCCCGTAGAACACTCTGCGCACATTTTTTTTCACATCGATCATCGCATCTTTAGCGCATATTCGACATCAGGAGTAGTACCTATCGCCCGTGAAACACGGATTCTTTTGTTCACCCGTGTCTTACACCTACGATCATCCCAATAATATATAGGTAAAGACATTAATGTCACCAAAGGGACTAGCCGGGATCGCAGAATACCAAACCTCGTATAACCAACAACACGATCAGCTACATTCGAAATCTCTGTCGTGACCATCTGCAGTGTCCACTGTTCGCCAGGCTGTCGACTTGTATTATATACACATACATACACGCTCACACACACATACACAAACACACGCGCGCACACACGAATACATATACATATACGTTTAAGACCTTCTGGCGATCTGTGAGCGACCGTTTCGAGAGTTCTCGACTTCGATGTTCCCTCGCATCCTTTATCCAACCACTTCTCCTGCACCCGCAACTGAATTTACATGGCACGTCTGTTGGCTCCAGGCCAAATTGGCTGCGCCTGATTTCGATCGACGTTCTCCTTGCCATTATGGTGTTTTATTCGGCAGGATGGTAACGGCAGCGGAAGGGGGGGTACCGAAACAAGGGGAATGCTTGGCTTGCGAATGCGGTAACCCGACCTACCATTTCGATAAAGCTCACAGCATTCATGCATGCGCGTGCACGTCTGGAAGTGGATCGAGTTTCCCCTCCACCCTTCGCAACGCTTCTTGTTCTCACTCGTCGGCGTTCGAACTGGGTCTATCGAATTTTACGAAAGGAAAGTTTCTGACTATTTTTATGTGGGTGTGTGTTTTCTTGAAGTTTTTTCCACTTAAATACGGATCCTTGAATGCCCTAGAACTAACTTTTCTTATTATTCATTCGTGTGTGCCTCTGTGGATGTGTTCATTGGATTAATTTATGCCGTGGTTAGACCTGAACGCAACTAAATAGAAGAGAATCACTAACTTGCTGTATAGAATCACTGAGAATAATATTAAATAAAAACCCAAACAAAGTAGAACACAAATAAAATTTAAAACAAGCGATTGAATTTGTTTCGTCTTTGTGAAATAATTATACAGTTATTTTATCTGGTATAAAGCAAATATGTGTACAGTCATTTGTTTTGTACTTTGTTCATAAGTATTTGTATAGCGCACAATTATTTTATTTGCCCATAATTATATTTCTATTATATATTTATATTGAGTTATTCTATGTATCAAGAGACGCGGCAATGTCTCGACGCCAAGTAATAAAAAGAAAATTCGACGCCACTGATCGATGCCACCGATCTCGACGGCACTGACCGACTGACGAACACGCCGCGACTCTTTATACAGTAAGATGGGCTTTAGCAGACGACGTTTTAACTTCGATTCGATATTACGCGAGAACGCGGCGACGAATCGAAAATTTAATGACATTTTACCAATGAAATATGATTTTTTTCTATCGATTTTGTTTGGGTCATTTTTCGATCCGTCTACTCAATCTTGAGATCTCATAATATTCACCTGAATTTTCGAACAATTTTTGTCGTCGATTTGTTGGTTTGTTGAATCGAATACAGTCCCTCGGTTGTATCGTAACATACACACGTGTATTCCGACGCACCCAGAATATTCCTACGCGCTTAGAAAATAGCCCGTGCGTAAAGGCCCTGTTCGATATTACGGGAAAACGCGGCGACGAATTGAAAATTTAGTGACATTTGACCAATGAAATATAATTTTAGACTACCGATTTTGTTTGAGTCATTTTTCGATCCGTCTACTCAATCATGAGATCTCACAAGATTCGACCGAATGCACTACATCGAATCGAATACGCCGTGTGTAAAGGCCCTGACACGCAGCGCCCCCCTTTCTCGTACCGCTGCGCAGTTGCGTGGATCGGAACCCCGGTGTTTTGTCGCGTTAGATTGATTTACATCGTTCTTCTACACTTGAAATTTCTCGCCGTCATCGACGAGCAACATTGACGAAAACTTAATGAGTGAATTCACTGTAAAAAATAAGCGTGTTGTCAGTGTGTTGAGACAACACATAACACGCCTACTACGGCTAGGACCCAGTTGATGCGCTGAAACGATATGTTTTCCTTCTTTTACCGTGTTGCGACGATACACGCTAGATAATTCTTGGCAACAACACACTTTTTGCATTTTGCCAAACAACACACTTAATGCAATGCACATGAAGTGTGTAGAATCGATGCATTTTCTCCAGATCAACACACTTAGCGTAGCTACACGCGACGCAAGCAACACATCTCATCGCAAAAAGCGTCATAAAACAACACACTCGCACGCGTGTACCACGAACAACACGCTTGCACGCGCATTTATATGACAATATGGCGATCATTCATAACCTAGCTTTCGTGATGGACGGACGTGCGAAAGAAATTTTCAAGTGCGAGTTATGCTATTATCAAAGCGAAACACACAAGTTTTTAGCGCACCATGTTGTGAAACAACACAAACATGACCCACGTTTTGAAATTAAATGCTCCCAGTACGGATGCGGTGCAGTATTCACCAAATGGAAAAGATACAAATGACACGTAGCACGAAAAAATCCCGAGGCCGAGATTCATAGTGAACCGCCGTTTACTCGACATAACGGGGATTGTACGTTTGAGGAAGGTGAGTCCACATGAAATTATGATTTACAATATAAACACATATCAGGACCATAGTTCCATTACCATATAATTTCGTTTTGGGTGTTAGCAAACCTTTTTGAAGTGAAATATAGAATATGTTGACGTTTATAGGGCCAAATGTACCACCCCGTGACCGTCTGGAATGGTGCAGCGCGCAATTTTTAATTCACACCCGGGAAAATTGCAAAGTGAGCCAGACATGCATCGACATGGTGAGGCCGATGGTGTACGCGATTTATGGCGGAATTTTTCAACGATTATACTGGTAATTTCGACATTATTATAGGTTAATCATTCATGAAAATATGATCCATGTGGCCCGCCAGTCTTTGCAAATATATTCCTTGCGAACTTTGCTAATGCAGTGTAAATATTACACTTGTCCCATAAATGGAAATACAGAGTAGTTGTTCTGCACAACGGATAAATGTAAGATTAATTTAATTTGTTCTTCTGCGTAACGAGCATTCGTTAGTAATTTTGTTCCGTGGATTGATTACGTAGTGTAAAAAGTCTAAATCTTCCGTGTTATGAGTATCCGCTAGAGTAATTTCTTCCATACACTTGTTACGCAGCGTAAAAAGTGATTTTTTGCCTACTTTCGTCGAGCCAAGAAATGCAGAGTCTACTAATTCCATGCAGAGGCTGAACTTCAAAGAAATGTTATGTTTGGTCTTTGCAGTCTGTATCCGCTGGGAAATGGATGCAAGGAGTTATTACGTAAAGACCAATCTATCTGCAAAGGCTGGTTACGCAAAGTCTATCCGCAAAGACTGGTTACGCAAAGTCTATCGCAAAGACTAGTAACGCAAAGTCTATCCGCAAAGACTGGTTACGTAAAGTCTATCCGCAAAGACTGGATATGCAAAGTCTATCCGCAAAGACTAGTAACGCAAAGTTACCAGTAACATTTTCTCTCCGGTACATAATTTCTCTTCGGTACAAATTTTCTCTTCGAATGAAATTTTCTCTTCGGTCGAAAGTTTTGAGTTCGTACAAGTTGATGCAAATTTTCTCTCTGGCATGAATTTTTTTTTCCCGTTAATTTTTTTATAAAATTTGTATCGTAGGAAAAATTTGTACTGGAGAGGAAATTTGCTTGAAAGAGAAAGTTTGTATGGAAGAGAACATTTACATGGAAGAGAAAAATTGTAGGAAAGAGAAAACTTGGCCGGACGAAAAAATTTGCACCGAAGAGAATTCTTCTATATAGAGAAATTTTGTCTTCCGTAGGGAAAATTGGATCGAAAGGAAAAATTCGATCAGCAGGGAAAATTTGTACCGCAGAGAAAGTTTCTAGTGAAGAAATTTTTTCTTTGATAGTGAAAATATGGCCGAAAGAGCACATTTGTAGCGAACAAAAAATTTGTACCGAAAAGAAAATTTCTATGCATACAATATTTTTCTTCGGTATAAATTTTCCTCTTCAATACAAATTTTCTCTTTGCTACAAATTTTCTGTTTGCTACAAATGTTCTCTTTGGTGCAAATTTTCTATTTAATACATATCTTTTCTGCGGTGCGAATTTTTTGTTCCGGCTACATTTTTACTTCGGTATGACTGGCCCTACCGGACAAATTTTCTGTCCAGTATAAAATTTGTACCGAACAGAACATTTCTATGTAGAGAAACTTTTTCTTCGGTAGCAAAAATTTGGTCGGAAGGAAAAATTTGTACCGAAGAGAAAATTTCTATGTGGAGAAATGTTTTCTTTGGTAGTAAACATTTGGCTGGAAGAGAATATTTGTATCCAACAAACAAATTTCTACCGGAGAGAAAATTTCTATGCATAGAAATTATCTCTTCGGTACACAGTTTTTCTCGGAAGAGAACATTTTTTCTCCGATACGAATTTTATCTTTGGTGCAAGGGGCATTTTTTCTGTGCAGTGCACAACATTTTTTATCTGGTTTGAATAATAGTTTTTTTATGCAATGCTTTTGGGATGTTGCAATCAATCCAAAGAGATGGATGCATGTTTCCATAATTAATTTCTAACCCGTGACCACGACCATTTTTGGTTTTCCAAATTTTTTTTTGTAATATTGTACCCCATAAAAGGACTACCCACACCGATTCTTAAATTTGTATCTCTTCTCTTTTAGGAGGTGTAATTTTCTAAAAATTGTCACTTCCGGAAGTTGTGGAAACGTTTAAACGATGATAACTCCTGAATTAATTGAGTTATCGACAAATGTCAGTATATAATTTTATTCATTTTGAAGCAGTCTTCCTTTGGAAAATATGAAAAAACGGAATTCCCCATATATATATATATAAATATATATACATACATATATATATATATATATATATATATATATATATATATATATATATATATATATATATATATATATATATATATATATATATATATATATATATATATATATATTGTGACGTGACATTTGGAAGGTCCCATCACCAGCGCCTAGGGGTACCAACCAGTGGGTCGGGTTTACGACCCTGGGGCGTCGCGGGTCGACTCGGGGAGGCTCCCGAATTCGAGGACTCATTGCGCGAAGAATTACCTATGAATCACCAACCGTTACCTACCGCGGAGCGCCGCGAGATTTCTCCCACCACGTTACCTTCGGCCTCGAGCTCGATTTCCGAGCGCGCAGTACGGCCGTACCTGATTTAATTTAAGCCTGATTTAATTTAAGGTACTTAAGCGCAAGGGACGGGAACAAGTGAAAAATTTCCAGCACCGACCCAGTCGCGCGTCTCGGCTGCCTGCGAGTACGGAAAGGACCAACGAGTGGCGAAATGAAGACTTCCGGTCGCATGGGCGGCGGCGCGCCGCGCGACTTAGTCCAAGGGGACCTCCTCGTACCTCAACCCCATGGCAAGCGAGCATCCAAGACCGGTGCCCGTGGATTCGGATGCTGGGAGGGACGCTGGTATAGGGCCAAAATACTGAGTCGCCCGTCCTTCCCGACTTCGCAACCTGGCGTTGAACCATCCCTACGGCCATCCCGGGCTTCCTGAACTGGGCAATAACGGCGCCTCGTCAAAGGGGGTCGGGGCGGAGTGTCGGCGACCGGGGTGCATCTCGCCTGGTGGCATCTCAAGTCTGAGGGCCCACCGCTTCCCCCGGGACGCTGGGCGAAAGCAAGGGAGGCCTCCCCCGGGTTCGGCGACCCCGCCTCGGCTCCTAGGGGAAGAGACCGCGCGCCCGCACGATAGGGAACGCTGATGATTATTCCTGTGTCGCGAGATTTCTACGTTCCTTATTGCGCGCTCGGGGTCGACGCGTGACCGTGGTCTCTCGCGCCTTGTTGTCATCCATTGTTCGACGAGTGTAGCGAGATTCCGTCGAAATACAAGCTACTCGAAACATGTACCAGCCGTAACATTAATCCTTGGAATAAATTTCGACCATCGATCCGATAACTCGCGGCGAGTGCGCGGCAATATACCCGGTGTGTCGACGATTTACGCATACCATTCCCGTGATCGACATTCCCCGAGTTATCGACGGTATTTATCTAATGTATTGAGGTTACCTACTCGACACCCGACATCTATCAAGTACTTGCGGTATTTGTGTGTGTTGTTTAGGCTTCCTGCCCAGTGACTAACGTCAGCTGAGGTATTTACGTAATGTTTAGGCTGTCTACCCAGTTACTAACGTCAGCTGAGGTATTTACGGAATATTTAGGCTGCCTACCCAGTGACAAACATCAACTGAGGTATTTACGGAATATTTAGGCTGCCTACCCAGTGACTAACGTCAGCTGAGGTGTTTACGGAATATTTAGGCTGCCTACCCAGTGACTAACGTCAGCTGAGGTATTTACGTAATGTTTAGGCTGTCTACCCAGTGACTAACGTCAGCTGCGTTATTTACGGAATGTTTAGGCTGCGTACCCATTGGCCAACGTCAGCTGAGGCATTTCTTGGATGATCGAGTTGCCTACCCAGCCCTGCGGGGATACCGGCGAGGTTAATCACACCTTCTGTACGCGGGAACGCCGATTGTAAGAGGGTGAATAGCCCTATTCCTGGATAAAATATGATCCACTACAATATGACCCGAACGCCTTATTTATTTCGCGAAACTCCGATCCGTCGTGTCCCAAAGGTATCCTCCTTGGCGCTCGACTTCCGACCCCGCCCCTCTACCATCTTCGCAGACGAGCCGAGCTAGTCGGGCCGCCTCGGCCGGGCCCGCCCAACCCAGGGGGTTCTATCATCGAGGGCCCGTGCGGGGTGGACAAAGCCCGGGCCGACGAGTGTGCGGACGACCAGGTAAACCGTTACAATATGTATATATATATATATATATATATATATATATATATATATATATATATATTATGACGGGTATCGCGTGTTAACGTAGGCGGAGGGAGGGGGAAGGAAAATTTTATACCGGTTCGACAACTGATAAAACTCAAATATAATTTATTTAATGCACAAAAAAAATTGGCTCGATACAAGAAAGAGTGACTTTAAGTGATAAATTACAAAAATCAAGATGATAAAAATGTTTCGCAATAATAATAATGACTCGAATTTGACGGGCTACCGGACACGCGAAGTCCCAACTCTATTTTCTCTACCCGTTTAAATATTCTATACTGTATAAATTTCGCAATGAAATATTGGGCGCCAGCCTTTCTCGGGCAACGCGCTTAACGCGTACGCAAAGTCCTCAGACTCAAAAAAAAACAAAACAAACACGGCCTTCGGCCGGCAAGCGAAAGACTCTATACAAATTAAAATGGGGACGTCTCAGGGTATCTGGGGACGGACGGGGTTCTCGAACACAATGGCCACTTCTTTGACCACGACTATTATTTTTTTATCTAATGCAAAACTCAAATTAATAATCCGCGCGATCAAAAATCTCGAAATGCTAATTGCGCGATTTTATCGCGTCGCGATGTATTCTCACGGCGAAATCACTCGACTCGGCCGACGGCCGTGTTACACGAGGCGACCGCGGCTACGCGCGCGCGAGGGGAAATTCTCACGAGGGACACCGGGGATCCCCCACGAGCACCTTTTTACACTTAATTCGCGATATGTTTTAATCCCAATTCGGGGGTTAATAGCTCCAATCGCACGCACTGATTCGTTAATTCTTAACCTACTGTACACTGTATTTTCTATGCGACGCGCACGGAAGAGGGACGACAATCAGGGATAACGGGGGAGGGATGAAGGAAACGAATTTTTGACGGTCGCCCGGGCGACCAATTTCCCGCACGAATTTCAGCGGCTTGCTGTAGCCGCTCTTGCGGAAGAGAAAAAGAAGGGAAGAACTTACAGTTTTCGCTGGGAAGATCCTTCCACAGGGCTCGAATTTCCACTGCTTTTCGATCTCTCTCTCTCTCTCTTCGTCCTTTCGCTCGTTTCTCGCTTGTTTTTTTCTCGTCGACTACGCGTGACCACGCTCCGGGACTAAGTGTCGGTCCACGCCGGCCGGCTTCCTCGTCTCGCCCAATCCCGTCCTAGACGACGGACCTCCTATCGATTTTCGTCTCGATCTCCGTGGCTCGCCCTTTCGGTCGATCGCGCTGCTGAATCCTTGTCCTCCCGAGTCGCGGAGCGCCCCAGTCGGTACGGCGCTCGCCAGCCTTACCGCGCGAGAGCGGTAGTCTCTCCTGACGCGCGGTAGGCCGGAGACTCGGGAGATGGCAGCGGGATGCCCTCGGGCGGCCAGTCCATGGTCCGCGTCGTCGGGAGATGGCGTTGCTGGTTCTCGAAGTCGACGGCCGGGCCGACGTGGCTCCAGTCGACAGTCCACGTGGTCGTGCCGCGATCGTGATAAAGGGTGGGAAGGACGGGAGGGCTAGTGTCGCGGCTTCTATACAATAAAAGAATACCTTAAAAATACCTTAATTTTAACATGTGAATTTTCCTCTATAAAGTTGCGTGGCGGAGACTGAGCCCGAGCGTGGTCACGCGGGCTCTTTTTCTATCTCCCTTGTGACGCAACGTCACAACTCCCCCCTGCTTAAACTGGAGTACTCCCCTCTTTTCCTGCAAGAGCGGTTATTCAGTTATGCTTTTTTTTACTTCAGGGGAGGAGGTCGGGATGGGTATTTAACGGAAGGTGTACTTGAGTACTAGACTGGCGGCATTTACCCATAATATCCGCTGGCTAGAGTTTCCCATAATACTGAAGTGACACATCTTTTAGAATTAAATCACAGACCGGTTACCTTAATTTATTAAGTCTTTGCGATGACTTTGCCCTACTGGTAGTCGTTCGTCGCAAACTCAGGTACTGTCGTCAGTCGTTCCGTCGCTTCACCATCGGATGAGTATCTCGATGCTCGCTGGGACGTCCGGCGAGGCTTCCTTGGCCTTTCACCGTAGCTAATCTCTAGATGACTACGTTGTCTCGCTGGTCGCTGGATTCTTCTTAGTCGCGGCTTTCTTGGCCGTTCGTGAAGCTGTTCCAGGGCCAGGCCCTAGGATTTAGGATATCGTGTTTGGGGACAGCAGTGGGTGGGGGTAGGATTTGGGGCATCAGGATAGGACATCAGGATAGGAGTTGGGGGTGGGACATCGGTAGGGGAAGGGGGAATTTGGGGCATCAGGATAGGACATCAGGATAGGAGTTGGGTGTGGGACATCGGTAGGGGAAGGGGGAATTTGGGGCATCAGGATAGGACATCAGGATAGGAGTTGGGTGTGGGACATCGGTAGGGGAAGGGGGAATTTGGGGCATCAGGATAGGACATCAGGATAGGAGTTGGGTGTGGGACATCGGTAGGGGAAGGGGGAATTTGGGGCATCAGGATAAGGACATCAGGAGGGGATGGTGGATAGGGGATTCAGCGGGGGGGATGGGGTCGCTTCGCCAGGGCTCGCGGGCACTCCGCGGCTCGATGGCCGGTTTGGCCGCACGCCCAGCATCGAGAAATCCCGATGCGACCGGGCGGCGGCGCGGGGATAGGGACGGTAGGGGAATTAGGGATCGTGCTAGGGGGGGAAATGCGAAGGGACATAAGGGCGGGGATGGGGGGTGAGGATCGGACGGGAGGGGGGCGGAGGAACGGGACGGGCGGGTGCGCGGGTTTAGGGGTGGAGTGGGTACTGGGACGGGGAGTCCTCTCGGCCCGGGCCGAGAGGCTAGTGGCGGTCCCTGCGACGGCGGTTGCGGCGGCGAGAGCCCGCTCCCGCTGTTGCCGTCGACGCAAGGTGGCCTTGGACGGGCCGGTCCGGGGGAGGGGAGGTTGCGGCGCCATGGCCGCCATCCCCAGGATTGGGATTGACCGGGGAGCGGGGATTGGGACAGGCTTTGGGGGTCGGGGAGGGGAAGGCGTCGAGGGGGGACTAGGGGGCAGGGGTGTGGAAGCGGGACTGATGGGCAGGGGTGTAGAAGCGGGACTGGGGGGAAGGGGCGGGTACTCCCGCTCCGACAAGCTCGGGACCCTCCTCGGGGCTCCGCGCGGCTTCTTGCCGCTTGGACCCCGGCTCGGGCACCCGGCCCTCGGGAATTGCAGCAACAAGCCCCCGGCGGCTACGACCGGGGGTGTCTCGTCCTCCTCCTGCGAGAAGGTGAACCAGGTGGTTCGATAGTCCTCGCGCCATCCTTCCACCACATGGCAGGATGGGCGAGGGTATCCCGCCTCGTTCTCCCCCAACAAAAATTGCGGGGGGACCACTAGTTCTCCTAGTGGCCGTCGGTACGGCGGCCTAGCGCCTACGACCCTCCTCGGCATCTTCTCTTGAAGCAAGCTGCAAATAAGGCACACACAAAGCATTGGTTAGCGCAAAAAGCAAAGCAAGCATTATTAAGCGTGAGTCCGTCCCTGATCGTACTGTGATTGTCGTTCCAAACGGGAGATCAGGTCGAAAAGGTGGGCGTCGGAGAGCTCCACTGGCTTCGAGCGTTGGGCACGTAGCCCGCTACGGCGACGCCGTTTTGGGCTCGGGGCTGCTGTATCTGGTGATCGCAGCCTGCTCGGGCCGGCGATCGCTGGGTCAGGGACTGCGTCTTCTTCTGAGGTTGGGACTCCTTGTGGGTCCCGGAAGGGCTTCAGATCCTTAATGTGAACCCGAGGGTTGCGACGACTCGTCGGATCCTCGAGTTCATATACTACAGGGGAGTGCACCGCCAGGATACGAAAGGGGCCGCTGTACCGCGGCGCCAACTTGGCGGCGAAGTTCTGCGCTCCTGACGACAGAACTCGGTTCTTCCGCAGAACTACATCTCCCACCTGATACCTCGTATCTTTTCGGTTCCTGTTGTAGTATTTGGCCTGCCTTTTCGCGGCGGCCTCTAGGTTCTTCCGAACCCAGTCGTGCAGCAGAGGTAACCGCTGCATCCGATTGGACCAAACTTCCGGGTCTCCTGGGGTTAATGTGGGGGGTTCAGGGGCTTCATCTCGGAGGCTTTTGGCTGGGCGGGGGTTTCGGCCAAAATTCAAGAATGCGGGGGTCATCTGGGTTGAGGACTGCACGGCCGTGTTCATCGCGAAGCATAACTCCGGTAGGTGGGCGTCCCAGTCTCGGTGATCCATTCCCACGTACGATGTTATCATCGTCTTCAGAGTCCGGTTGACCCGCTCAACCGGATTCGCCTGCGCGTGGTAAGGCGGCACCGTTGTCTGGTGAATTCCAAGCTCGTCCAAATACCGCGTAACGTGCGTATTCACGAATTCCGTTCCGTTGTCGGTCAGGAAGTATTGAGGACAGCCGTACCGGTTGACCACCAAAGTTTCGAATGCCTTCATTATTGTGGCGCCGGTAGCACTACCGAGCGCCTTAGCCTCCACGAACTTAGTGAAGACATCCTGGAAGACAACGACGTAACGGTTCTTAGCTTTGCTGGGGGGAAACGGACCCATCACGTCGGCAGCGACTACGCACCATGGACCTTCCGTGGTACGCTCTCGCATCAGGCCGGACGGGGGTAACTGCGAAACCTTGTGGAGTTGACAAACGGGGCAACGCGCCACGTATCGTGCTACATCTTGGAATATGCCTGGCCAGAAGAAATCCTGGATGACCCGTTGATACGTCTTATCAGTACCCAGGTGGCCAGCCTGGGGTCCTTGATGGGCATCCTCCATTGCTCGCGGCCTAGTCTCGGCCGGCAAGACAAGCTTCCAGGCATCCAAGTCCACAATCGTCGGATCGATGATCGAATGCGGGCGATGGTAGTACAGTTTGTTGTCCTCGAGTTTCCAGCTTGGGTATTTCCATGGGAATTCACGAACGTTTTGTACCTTGTCCAGGTACCAGGGGTCGGTACTTTCTCCGAGCGCGGCTAAGGCCGCGTCGGTGTCCTCGTACATGCGGGAAAGGGCATCAGGGACAACATGAAGGGTTCCTTTCCTGTGGACGATCGTCAGGTCCCATGCTTGCATCGAGAGTGCCCACCGGGCTAATCGTCCCGAAGGGTCCTTTAGATTCCGTAGCCACTGGAGACTGCTGTGGTCGGTGATGACGGTAACGTGAGTGCCTTCGATGTACGGTCGAAACTTCCTCACTGCCCAAATTACCGCCAAGCACTCCTTCTCTGTGACGGTGTACTTGCGTTCGGCGCTGCTCAGCACCCTGCTGGCAAACGCGATCGGATGCTCTTCACCGTCGAATTCCTGCGTCAGGACGGCTCCCACGGCCGAGTCACTGGCGTCTGTCTGGAGGACGAAAGGGCGGGTGAAATCGGGACGGGCTAGGATAGGGGTCTGACTTAGGGCTTCGCGGAGAGACTCGAAGGCTTCCTGCTGTTCGGTCCCCCAGTTCCAGGGAACGTCCTTTTTCAGGAGCTCGGTCAGGGGAATTTTATCCCGCGAAAGGGTGGGTAAAAATCGGGCATACCACCCTACCATTCCCAGGAAACGGCGTAATTGCCGAAGGGTCCGGGGTGGAGGGTATGCTAGGATAGGGGCAACTTTTTCAGGATCTGCCTTCAATCCGTCCCGGCCGATGGCGTATCCTAGATACGTTACTTCCGGGCAGAAAAATTCGCTTTTCTCCCGGTTGATGGTGAGCCCCGCGGCTCGGAAGACTTCCAGGACGATCCTCAAATACTCGAAGTGCTCTGCTTCGGTGTCGGTGGCGATGATCACGTCATCGAGATACGCGAAGACATGGGGCTCCCATGCCGGATCGATGAGCTGATCCATCAGCCGCTGAAACGTCGCTGGTGCGTTCGTCAGCCCGAACGGCATTCTCCTGAACTGGAAAAGTCCTCGGCCAGGAACGGCGAAGGCGGTGACAGGACGACTTCGGGGGTCTACAGGGATCTGGAAATAAGCCTGGCTCAGATCCAACTTCGAGATGAACCGGGCTAGCCGAAGGCCATCCAAGATCCGATCCATATTCATATAGGAAGAGGGTAGGCGTCCTTCAATGTTACCCGGTTCACCTCGCGATAGTCAATGCAGAAACGATGCTTTCCGCCTGGCTTCGGGACGATCACCGGGTTACTCAGCCAAGAGCTCTTCGTTCTCTCGATCACTCCCTCTTGGACCATCTTATCGACTTCGGCTTGGGCTATTCGGAGGAGGTACGGGGAAATTGTACGGGGCTTCTGTCGGATCGGGGGGTGCCCTTGCACGTCGATGTAATGTTGCGTCAGGTTCGTTCGTCCTAACTGTCCGTCCTGTGAGGGGGATACTAACTCGTCCAGAAGGGATTCTAGACGTCTATTTGCCGAGACCGAGGCAGGTTCCAAGCCTGCAGCCTCGGGGAATGCGGGGATGCTCCAACGTGGCCCACCCGGTGTCGCGAAGCTACGCTCCGGACCACCGTGAAGGGACCACGTATCCGTTTTGTAATCCACTCGCAGTCCGAACAATCTCAAAAAGTCAATCCCCATAACAAATTCGTAGCCTAACGCGGCTACACGTACCTGGAGGGATTGGACTTTTCCTGCGAGATCGAAGGTCAGGGTGACTGCCCCGTCTACCGGAACTACTGCCCCGTTGGCGACCCGAACGCCCTCCACTATCGGCTGCAAGAGGAGTCCTCTCCTCCTTGCTACCTCCAGCCCGAGGTACGTTTTCGTAGAACCGGGGTCTACCAACGCCAATAGGAGTTCGCCACTCACGTTAATCCATAAGTGGTGGCGAGCATCCATACTTAAAGCTCCGATAAACATTTCTTCCCGGTCAGCCACCTCTTCCTCTTCTCGGGAAGCCATATGTTCGCACGGGAACAAGTCTGTTTCTGTTTCTTTCGGGGGCGGGTTGGACTCTTCCTGCCGCGCTGGTTCTACGCCCGTCATGGCACAGTCAGGCAACGGCTCGGGTCGGGGCATCTGAAGGAGGTTCTCCTTCTTTAACGACCGTCGGGAGGTACAGGGGCTTACTGCCCTCCCGACCGGGCGTTTTCCGAACGTTTTCGTTCGCAATTCCGGCACGAGTTGACATCACATCCGGGCCATCCACAGATTCTTCAGAATCGGCCCATCAACTGTGTGCACTCCCGGTACCGGTGTCCCGGTTGCCGGCAGTTATAACACCTCGGGCCAGGTCCTTCAGGATTGCTGGGCCGAGGTTGTTGCTGAGACGGGTCTTGGGGAATTCGTGGGGGATTCGCGGGGGGTTTTCCTGGCGGGTTTTTCCAGGTATGTGGGGAGCAAGGAGCGGATGGGGGTTTAGGTGGGGAAGGGGGTTTCTGAGGCTGCTTCGCCTTCTTGGGGTAGCCGCTACGACCCTTGGTCTTTGCGGCTGAGTCGGAGGAGTTCGGGCGAGAGGTTCGGCTCGGTGATGGGGGGGTAAGCGGGGGAGTGGGGTAGTCCTCTTCATACTCGGCGGGTTCGTATTCCTCTGGTTCCTCCAGGGCAGCTATCTTCATGCGGGCCTCCCGGCCACGCTGTTCATACGATGCCGAGGGCACGAACGTCAGACCCTTCTTCGGTGGTGCCCTGTATGCCTTCGCCTTTCCCCAAAATATCTCGCGGCTGCGTCCCAGCCGCTGGAGGTCGAGGAAGCTGCTCACATCCTTCCGCTGGATGTGCTCGGCGTAATCCGGGTGCAGATTCTCGCAGCATATATCCAGTTGAGTCTCTTTACTCAACGGTGGGCTCAGGTGGTTGAAGAGGGTCCGGATCTTCACGAGGAACTCCGCCATAGGCTCTCCTGGCCCCTGCGTGCGGAGTTCTATTTCCTTTCGGAGACGTTCTTGTAGGTCTCCATGGCCGAATCGTTCCCGAAAGTAGAATACGAATTCCTCGTACGAGCTCCATTCCTCTCGTTCTACTCTCAGCCATAGAAGCGCGTCACCGGTGAAAGCCTCGGGGAGAGCGTCCATCAGATCTTCCTCCGTAAGCTTCCTTGAGATGCAGTATTCGTGCATCCTCCGCAAGAATTCCTCGGCATCCTCGTCCGGCTTCCCCGCGAATCGGGGCCCGTATCTCTGCCAATGGTCTATTCCTCTCGCATGCCGTGGCCCTTGCGAGTCGTAATATTGTGACGAGTCCTGCGGTGATCGGGGTCGGGGAGGGGGAGGGTCTGCATGTCGCGACCGAGCCTTTGGGAGGGGTCCTATTCGGGTACTGTTCCGGGGGGTGGGTGCCGACAGGGTATACGTGTCATGCGGTGGCCACTCCTGGCTACCGCTAATCCGTAACAATCCGGTGGCAGTGGGACTAGATGTGGGGAAGGGTTGGGATGGTTGGTGGGGTGACTGGGAAGGGGGAAGGGCAAAGGTGACCGCGGTACGGTCGGGGGCTGCGGTGACGTTCCCTCGGGGCGCGGGTGTCGGACTATATCTTCCTGTTGCCGATCTCCGATCCCTCTGGACCGGCAGTCTCCTGGGCGATGGCGTCGGCGTTCTATCGTGGTCATCCGGACCCGCTGCCTCTTCTTGGAACGCGTGGGGTGGCGGCGTCATCGTCCGCCTCTGGGTTGGCTGGTACTCTTCGTATGTCGGGGCTTGGTGGCGGTCAGCAGTCGATGCGAATAACGGTGCCGTCAGTGGATCAACCAATGCAGCCGCAAGCGAGAATGGGGGGCGTCCCCCCGCTCATCCTTCCGGACATCCCAACGGATTAATGCTCCTGGAATCCGTGTCCTTATTTCATGCCGGATTAGACGATCCTGTACCTCGCTTTGCCCCTTATCCGTATTGAGGCCCGCTCGGTCACAGGCTGCGAGGATGTCCCGCATCGTCTTCAACCGCTCGACCTTTTGTCGGGCGATCCTCTCTTCCGTAGCCATCAGCGAGAGATTGGATACATCCACTGAGAGGGGCGATGTCGATCCTCGGGGGTGATCTATGGGGGAAGTGGTCATAACGGGGGACGTACGGGTTGGGGTTGTGACTGTACTCGTCGTCACCGGGGTATCTGCCATTTTGCGGATATGCTAAACGCAATAAACAAAAAAATTTGGGGGGTTGGGAAGGGCAAACCGCTCGCGATTACTCCGCGGCACGGTTAAAACGGAATATAAAGGTTTGGTCAAAACCAAAACCCCAAAAAAATTAAGTAAAACCCCGATGGCTTCAATAACTCAATTTCTTTAAAGGAAAAATTCCGCAATAAACAAACAACGGAAAGTCTTACTCGACAATTCGTTTGTTGACTCTACTCCCTGGGACTATAACGTTACTTCGGTTTATTTGGATAAACGGACTCTAAGTTCCCAAGGGAGTGTTATTTCCCGGACTCTGACAACGCAATATTCTCCAAAAATTTCCCTTAATCCCGAGAAAATTTAAGAGTTGTCGAGTCTTCTATTCTTTACTCTATTCCGCCAACTGAATAACTATTCCTTAAGGGATGTCTGTTTCCCAGCTAAAACAATAAAATGTTCCTTAAATTATTCAGGAGGCCCATCAACAGAATAGAAAATATTTGGGGATCGTTTGGGGTTGGGGTGACCGTTCGCGAGGGACTCAGCGTCGCGGTCTTTATCAGGACTTCGTAATGAATAGTATTGGGGCGAGGGTCAGCACTTCTCCAAAGCGTGAAGAAAAATGGGGGGGGGATATGCGTGGTCAGCGAGGAAAACGATAAAGCGCAAAACAAACAAAAAATGGGAATTTATACCGTCATGTCAAAGTCATCGCAAAATACACAAAAATACCAAGCAAGCCTAATCCGTGTCAGTACAAAGCTATTCCACAGAATTTTCGGAATTGAAAAAAAAACACAAAAAAAACAAATGGCCAATCTGTACCAATTGCAAAAAAAAAAAAGAAAACAAAAAAAAGCAAGTACTCAATAATATTATTTCATAAAAAAAAATCAATTCCGACAAACGAAACGAATAGCCAGTATGCGAAAACTGTAATTAAGGCAACAATTCACAAAGAAAAATCAGCTCAGTATTTTTCATTCACGCGGTATTCCCTTAAGCAATAACAACTGCTTCTAAATTGCCAACGCAATACAACCAAAAAAAAACTATTTTAATTGCCCAAGCAATAATGCTAAATCAATCTTTAATTGCCAGAGCAATAACGCAAAAATCAAATTTTCAGTTGCCAGAGCAATAATGCGAAAATTAATTTTTAATTGCCAACGCAATAATGCACCAATTAATTATTTTAATTGC
Source organism: Ophion ellenae (assembly GCA_963210295.1). NCBI lineage: Eukaryota > Metazoa > Arthropoda > Insecta > Hymenoptera > Ichneumonidae > Ophion > Ophion ellenae. Next base: position 16,232,103 of record OY723385.1, on the reverse strand, counting down.
CAGAGCAATAATGCAATAATTAATTTCTCAATTGCCAACGCAATAATGCAAAATCAAATTTTTATTGCCAAGTACACAAGCAAGTATGGGTTCTAGGGGAAAAAAGGGTAAGTGCGGTCGCCGAAAATGTGCAAAAATATATTCCAATCGCTAACACAAAAAAAAACAATTTTATTTTGTATTTAATTGTTAGCGAAACTCAAAAAAAAATAATCAGGTGCGACTATTAGACGGAAACTCGGTCGTCCGAATTTTTCCGATTCTCGCAAAATTCTCTAGTTGCGAGTGCCGTGGCGGGGCAGGCTATACCTGTCAGGGGTGGGGGTAATTATTATTTCGCACGAAAACGCAGAAAAAAAAACTATTCGATTTGAACGGTTCACACCGAATAAATGTTTTATTTCTGAAACGAAAAATAATAATTCTCAAAAAAAAATAATTATTATTAATTCAAAAATTAACAATAATAATTGTAATAACAATAATAGTCGTGGTGAGCTCTTTCTATAAAAAAAACGGAAGTTTTTTCGGGCCCCACGTTGGGCGCCAATTTTATGACGGGTATCGCGTGTTAACGTAGGCGGAGGGAGGGGGAAGGAAAATTTTATACCGGTTCGACAACTGATAAAACTCAAATATAATTTATTTAATGCACAAAAAAAATTGGCTCGATACAAGAAAGAGTGACTTTAAGTGATAAATTACAAAAATCAAGATGATAAAAATGTTTCGCAATAATAATAATGACTCGAATTTGACGGGCTACCGGACACGCGAAGTCCCAACTCTATTTTCTCTACCCGTTTAAATATTCTATACTGTATAAATTTCGCAATGAAATATTGGGCGCCAGCCTTTCTCGGGCAACGCGCTTAACGCGTACGCAAAGTCCTCAGACTCAAAAAAAAACAAAACAAACACGGCCTTCGGCCGGCAAGCGAGAGACTCTATACAAATTAAAATGGGGACGTCTCAGGGTATCTGGGGACGGACGGGGTTCTCGAACACAATGGCCACTTCTTTGACCACGACTATTATTTTTTTATCTAATGCAAAACTCAAATTAATAATCCGCGCGATCAAAAATCTCGAAATGCTAATTGCGCGATTTTATCGCGCCGCGATGTATTCTCACGGCGAAATCACTCGACTCGGCCGACGGCCGTGTTACACGAGGCGACCGCGGCTACGCGCGCGCGAGGGGAAATTCTCACGAGGGACACCGGGGATCCCCCACGAGCACCTTTTTACACTTAATTCGCGATATGTTTTAATCCCAATTCGGGGGTTAATAGCTCGAATCGCACGCACTGATTCGTTAATTCTTAACCTACTGTACACTGTATTTTCTATGCGACGCGCACGGAAGAGGGACGACGATCAGGGATAACGGGGGAGGGATGAAGGAAACGAATTTTTGACGGTCGCCCGGGCGACCAATTTCCCGCACGAATTTCAGCGGCTTGCTGTAGCCGCTCTTGCGGAAGAGAAAAAGAAGGGAAGAACTTACAGTTTTCGCTGGGAAGATCCTTCCACAGGGCTCGAATTTCCACTGCTTTTCGATCTCTCTCTCTCTCTCTTCGTCCTTTCGCTCGTTTCTCGCTTGTTTTTTTCTCGTCGACTACGCGTGACCACGCTCCGGGACTAAGTGTCGGTCCACGCCGGCCGGCTTCCTCGTCTCGCCCAATCCCGTCCTAGACGACGGACCTCCTATCGATTTTCGTCTCGATCTCCGTGGCTCGCCCTTTCGGTCGATCGCGCTGCTGAATCCTTGTCCTCCCGAGTCGCGGAGCGCCCCAGTCGGTACGGCGCTCGCCAGCCTTACCGCGCGAGAGCGGTAGTCTCTCCTGACGCGCGGTAGGCCGGAGACTCGGGAGATGGCAGCGGGATGCCCTCGGGCGGCCAGTCCATGGTCCGCGTCTTCGGGAGATGGCGTTGCTGGTTCTCGAAGTCGACGGCCGGGCCGACGTGGCTCCAGTCGACAGTCCACGTGGTCGTGCCGCGATCGTGATAAAGGGTGGGAAGGACGGGAGGGCTAGTGTCGCGGCTTCTATACAATAAGAGAATACCTTAAAAATACCTTAATTTTAACATGTGAATTTTCCTCTATAAAGGTGCGTGGCGGAGACTGAGCCCGAGCGTGGTCACGCGGGCTCTTTTTCTATCTCCCTTGTGACGCAACGTCACAATATATATATATATATATATATATATATATATATATATATATATATATATATATATATATATATAACACACACTCAAACATATATATATATAACGTGAAGTATTCATGTTTTCCCTAGATTATCCACGAGTTCCAAACTCTTGTAGGCTGTAACGAAGACGAACTGAATGTAAAAGTCGATCGCATGTTCAGTAAACTCGCTGTGTACTTCAAATGTGAAGTGCAGGATGTAAGGAAAAAAATCAATATTTTGATCAGATTATGATCGAACTTGACAGCCAAGATCCAAAAAAAAACATGCACGCCGCTTTTTATTATTGAAGAAGTATGTACAATACAATCGACATTATTATGTGATGTAAATTCGTAGAATGTAGACATTTTGCTATATACATATTTACAGCAATTCGCCTCAACGGAGCATTTGGTATAGACCAAGGGGGCCTCACCACAAATCGTGGCTTACACAGCTGAATCCGGAATTGCTGTGGCGTACTTAGTAGCTGACAGCACGATCAGACTGAAGATTGAAGAACCTTTAACGTACAAAATACTGCAACTCCTCATGGCCAGCTATTTTACGTGGGATACGGCGTATCCTCCAGCGTACTCAAATACTCTTGATTATTTAGAGTGGGAATTAGTTTGGCGCTTAAAAAAAGTACGCTCGGTAGTAGAAAAAATCGTACGCAGCGTCCAACGAAAATTCGAACTGTCAACAGGACTATAGTCTAAACACCCCGGCTCTAACCGTTTTTTTTTAAATTTTATAATTCATTATTCCTTTTTTCTATTTATAATTTTAAGTTTAAGTTTTACTGTTAAGTGCGACATCAAAACGTTATTTTTCAGTTAATGTTATACTCGAAAAATATATACTGACATTGAAAAACCAGATTGTTGGATACATTTAATATTTTAGATAATGTGCCCACTCACCTAAACAGCACATAGGCGTGCATATGAGACTTCTCGTGTCGCCTACCCGTGTGTGTGTGTGTGCATGTGTGCGCGCGTACGTGTATACGTTACAAATTGTGAAACGCAAGATGTAAGATATATACATCACCGGGCCTTAAGTTTTCAGTTCTCTCATTCGAGGGCTGAAAACTCAGTTCAACGCGCATTCTGTTCCTTCTCTTTGTAAGAAAACCGCAAGTAGTCGATAGCCTAATGGTTAGCGTACGTACGTTAGGTAGTAGTCGGAAATAGGTTAGGTAGGTTCAATACCAGGTAGTGACAATAAAATGTATTCGCTGGAATTTGTTTCAGGGCGACCGGAAAACGTCAAAAGTGATAATACACCATCGAAAGAAACCGTCAACACGGGAAGTGATTTTTTTGCATGTTTTAATATACTCGACGCCGCGTTATTAATACAAGGCGTGTCGAAGTACAGACAAAAATCCGTGTTCCACCAAAACGCATGGATGCGTGTAGGAAATCCGGAAGCGTAAACTGTATGATTTATGAACATAACACGCTTAAAGTGTGTTGTTTGAGCATCGACACATTTTAGACGTGTTGAAATTGGCGACAAGTGCATGCACGTTTAAAGTGTATCGAAGCGACACGCTACTAGCGTGTGGCAACAACACACATGAAATGTGTTACGACGGCAACACAGGAGTTACCGCGTTGAAAACGGCGACAAGATTACACACATAATATGTGTTGAAACGAGACGCTTGTTTTTACAGTTTTTGCTTACGGTGAAAGTAAGTCTCGAAAAGTATTTTTTTTTGTTTTTACCGACGATGATGATAAGTGTCACTTCGATGCGACAACGGTGGCACGCGAAGTTCATGAATTCTTCAACATCGGCGCAATTTTCCCGTACCCGCGATCATATGAATGTTATTGTGTATCTTCGAATTTTGACAGCACGATCGTATCACTGGAATTTATATTGACGTAACAATAAAAAATATGGCCTGTCTCATAACCTCAATTTACGTACTTTGTAATTTGCCACGATCTTCCCTCGCATTGCTTTCCCGCTCGCCGATGTGTCAAACAGCCGACGGCTCCGATGCAACAAACTCAAGTTTATTTGCTCTTCGCAGGAGCAATTCGATATTTATTCGTGAAAAATCGCAGATAGCATATTTTCTGATGATCCGCCATTATCGTTACCCCTTAAAATCCTCGATTTGCTGAGCAGTATGCGACCAAAATGAGGCACGAAAGTTCAACACCGTTTGCCTACGAACGCTAAATTCTAGCGCCTCAAATACGGATGATTTGTGGACCTGTGGCGATTCCTCGATAGATTCACCCTGATGACCAAGCGTACTATTGGTATGGCGTACAGAGATTGTACCCTACGGTGTACCTGTACGGTAGTACACCGCTACCCGCAAGTGTACGTATTACTAGTATGGTACCGGTACACTGTACAATAGTAAAATATACCGTTTCTGTATCCTCGCCATACTAGTACCGGTACCGATACCCTACGCAAATACGTGGTAGGTACGGTACCTGGGCTATCATGTAGAAACCAAAACCAATGTAGCGTCGGATTTACCATCTAGATAGACCATCGGATTTATTCAGGGCGGCAAGTACGTACTGCTTAGGATGAGAAATGGCGTCAATCGTCACGGCCACAGTATACAGTCTCAGTGTCGCGAGGATATCACCGCTGTCTCCAATCTCTCCGAGAGCATCAGCAAGGCTGACCTCGAGGAACTCGTCGAACCCTTCGGCTTCGTTCAGAAACAATATCTCGTCAAGGATCGCACCAACAATCTGTGCAAGGCCTTTCATTTACGTATGTACGTTTCAAAACGAAGGTCGAGAACGCTAGGGCCTTCTTGCATCTAAATGGTTACGGCTACCATCATCACGTAGTCTGCATCGACTCGTCCAAACTTCCAGCCCATCAGAATTGAATGGTCAACTATTGAAACGCGTTAAGGTAGAATGAGAGCGCGCTGTTGATTTCTATAGATTTTGTTCAAATTTTTTCACCAGACATTGTATCATTATGCATGTTCCAGTGAAATTTCAGAACAGTCGACTATTCAGATTCGGAGTAATGGGTTTTAAAATTGAAACATTTAACACTGTAGGATCTGCATTGAAATTTAGACAGAGTAATTGTCCGTAAAAAATATTTGTCCCCTACAAGAAGATACATGGCAATAATATAAAAAATGTCAAATAATTAATGTTTGTAACGCAATTTTTTTTACGACAAAAAGTTTTAACCTTAGGAACACGATAATTTTTTCTCTCGAAATATTGAACAAAACTGTTCCGCGGTATTGCATAATGTCTTCTTATTACAGGGGACAAATATTTTTTACCGAAAGTTATGCTGTCGTTACTGAACTTTTTAACAAAACTGAATAGTAATGACAATCGAATCTTTTTTTACTCGTTCCCTAACTAGTTTTCTATCTAAACATAATTTTTTTTCAAATTTAAAAAACCCAATAGAATGACACGACGAAGTATGTGACCTGCTTTCGGTCAATGCATACCCTGCAGTGTTAAAAGCTGCTATTTAAAAACCTATCATCTCCCAATCTAAATAGTCAAATGTTGTGGAACTTCACTCAAACATGTATAATGATATGAACAATGTCTGGTTAAAATATGAACAAAATCAATAGAAATCAAGAGCGCGCGCTCGTTGTACCTTATGGGCACCACTGTGGACGTCCAAAATTGCGTGATATTTCGCGATTTTTTTTTTCTAGAAGGACAAATAAGAGAATGTTGATATTCAACGATGTTATTAGTCATATCTTCAAGTGAACAAACCGAAATTTATATTAAAAAATTCTACCAAATGGTGACGCTCGAACCATTCTGATGAGGTATGTTGAATTTCAGACGCTCTGCGGCATGCAGAATGGCTGATGCATATTTGATTTTATTAAAAAATTAAAAAATTTCTATCAATTTACACTAGTATAGCTAGATATATACGTAGAGGATTGTGAAAATATTAATTTTTATGTGATTGGCAAGCGTTAAACCAAAAACTTAATTTTCGAGAGAAAAAAGGACAATCATTTGTTAATAACTAATGTTATCATGAACTCATGGAAAACCACGTACGCATTTCTCTTCGAAATGTTATTTTAAAGATGTACTCAAAATTTGGAGTGGAAAGAATGGAAATTGTTGGAGTTATGCTGCGTGCCGTTTAAAAAAATTGTTCGAAAAAAAAGGTCGATGTCTCGCACACGGGCCAGCCACTGTCACCCCACACGGGCCTGCGGACCTTGTTTTACTGGCACAAAACTTTTTTCCCCTTATTCTAGATGGTTCAAAGCATCTCTAAAGTCAAGTTAAAAAAAATTAATTTTTTAAAAATTCTATAGTGGTATGACCCCTTAGATCGGAATACACGGTGACGATTGTTCGTCGCGTCTTTGAACGAGCCCCCCCCCCCCCCCCCCTTTTAACGCAAGGTTCGTCCGCTCACTGCTGCGAACTTGAATCTCCTATTCGTCAATAAAATTCAAAAAGAGGACAAGACAATGATTGCCAAAAGATCGAGTGGTTTTTATTCGAACCAAATAATCCTATCATCATTTCTCATCTACCTGCGATCATTCGGATGAACTTCCGAAATTGAAACGCGTCATGTATTGCTAACTCAGGTCGAAGATTATTTGAAATGTTAAAAGAACAACGCCAAGCAATAAAAAATTCTTTCGAAAACATCGCTTGTTTTACCATGTTAAAAAGTCTGATTTATCTAAGAATATTTTTTATTTTTATTTAAACAATGGTTTGATTACATATTTTCAGTTTAAATGTACAAAAAAGTGAAGTAAATTTTTATAAAATAGCCAAGCAAGTTTACTAAAAAATTTGTAAACAAAATTATTAAACCTTAGGAATGAAACTTTGCGTATTATTCTATTTTTATTTTAAAAAATCACCTCACTGTTGTAACATGAAATTGGTGTCACCATTATATATTGAGAGTACAAATAAGTCTCCGCCATTTGACATAAGATGGCCCCACCAGGAGGTTATGGTTGAAATTGTCAGATGTAAAACGTCATATCCTAAGGTTGGACATTTGGCAAGACCATAACCTTGAAATATTAGCGATTTTGTATCAGCATTACAACATTTTTTCGTGCGAAAATGTCAAGTTCTGAGCCGAATAAGCGTCATTTGCGGGAACTCTTGCATTTGGCACGAATCTCCCTCCAATAATGCTTCTAGTTTTGCGTCTCCGTGCACTTTCGGCCTTCCGCTACGTTCTTTGTCTTCGACGTCAACCTCACCGTTATGTCGTAAACACGACAACGTCGCTGATGACGCCACAGACTCTATAAGAGGCCCGCGATTCAAATTTTCGTAAGCGGAAATTCTGTTTTTCTTTCCTAACCATTGTGCGGCACAATATTGATTGAACAATATTCGATGATCAATATAAATCATATACCGTATTAACTCATATATGAGATTTTACATTAATATGATATGTATGGAATCTATAAATATATATTCACATGTATATGTAATTCAGATGGGGTAGGACTTAAAAAAAAACAGTAAATCATTTCCAGTGAGTGTGATATAAAATGTATTCAAACATGTTCGCAGCAATAATTATACACTCTACTGAACTAGAAATGTTTGTTTTTTACTTACAGTGAAATATCTTCCTTTATATTGTTATAAGAATTCAAATCACAGGTCTTGGATTGTAACTATTTTAAAAGTTACTCCGTACTTTTTTTATACAGTCGTCAAATCACGTTGTTGAAATAGAGTTCGAAGAGCATCGCAAATCTTACGGACGACAGTTTGATTTTTAAATATTCGAGGTTTTCTGCCAATATCTTCACCGAGAAGCGTAGTTATTCCATTTTCACCGTTGATGTTGAACGTCCTCTCAAGCTGAGTTAAAGTGAGACCAGCTCCAGTGATTTTTGTGATCATAGCTATTATTGTTTTCCTTTCTTTCCGATCGCGATCAGCATTTGCAACCAAAGAGAATGATACGGCACGGCTGATGAGTTCTGTCTGTGTTATCGCAAACCTCTTCAGTAGATTATCGAGTATTCGGACATCTACAACCGCATTGTGCGCTCCTTTTGAACTGTCAGGTCCTAAATAATCGAGAGCCAGATCCGGTAATTGAAGCTTTTCTTTTCGGCTATTCGGCAAGTTCATTCTTTCGAGCTCTTGAATACGGGAAGAGTACGGTAAATCCTTTAACGACAGACCCAACATTTTCAAGTAATCCGATTGCGTGCATTGCCTTGACGATCTGAGGACCATCGATGGTTACTCCCTTGTGGGCTACGAGTATAACATTCTGCGATACATTCTTCAGGAATGTGATAAATGCCGTACAGGCAATCAGTAGCGGTTTCGTTTCAACAGGACGACATCCATCTTGGTCTCTCAAAAACAGTTGTCCCTCATAAACCGACAATCCCGTCACCTCGGAGACAACGGCCGGTATACCATATGATGGAAGAATGTAAAAATTGAATTCCTGGTTCTGATATGTAGCGGTGATTTGGACAACTTCTGCTTTAAGACCGGATCCTGTAGTTTGTTTGGGTTCAAACACGATTGCAACCATGTCTTCAGCTGGAATGATGGAGGCTTATTTATATGCTACAATTTCTTCGGTTAATGCGCACGCTGAAGAATAAGCAATGCCCTCTCTTCTTCCCGCGTTGTTCCTGTATTGATTTCGATTTTTTTTTCGAAAAAACCGACGCCTCTTGAATTCTGCAGTTCTCATCCTTTTTGCTCGTTCTTGTCACCGAATATATTTTTCCGTAACGTATTGAAATTGTAACGTATGCTTACCGGAAGAGACGGCCAGTTTTTTGCTAACGTTCACAACGTACCTCGTACCAGCATTTTTTTTGAGAAACTGCCGCATCTAGTCTGTAAATTAGTGATTCCGATCTGCCATAACATCTCCCGTTCGAAGCTTTGGACGACACGATAGCGTTGAAAGATTCGTTGGGCTGCGTAGAACTGCAGGTGGCGATTTTTTCTGCGTTGTTAGCGTAAGATGCAAAAATTTGAGTCAAATCGGTGTAGAGCTGTGTGTTATGCAGACCTTTTCCATCCGGGAGGCCGTGATGCTTGTCATTTTCCAGTTCTTCTTTGAAACGGCACGATTCTCCGTACATCTCGTGTTTATCGAAGGCATGGTCAACGACATTCGGCAAAGCTTTCCTTGCAGCCTCCTAATCTCCGCTATTTTTTTTTATTGCGCACCCAAAACATTTTTTCAGGTAGTCGATCGTTTGTTTGGGTATACAGCGCTTCCACAATTTGATGCTGAGAGACAATCGGCGGGATCCGATTTTTAAGGGTTGAAAAGCACTCTCGAAAATTGGGGTGTTTTTCGTTTTTCCTCGATAACGTTTTAACGGTACGAGATATGAAAAAACTTCAAATTGCAACAATGTTTATTTTTTGGTGTACTATACATTGGAGATGAGAACAATGCAGATAGCAACAAATTTCATATTGTTTATTGCAAATATGAAATTTTTTCAACCGTATCTCCGAGAATTTTTAATCGATTGGGATGTAAATTTGCATACATGTAGAGAATAGAAAAGTGCGGATACGGATTTCTTCTTTTTCCAATATCTCACAATGAAGGGGTTGAAACTGCCCGTCGATTTTTTTGCCGAGAGCATCGTATAATCAGCTAGCCTCTTGGCATTTCGATCTAAATTCACGTCAATATATGTTCGTGTTATGACGCAATTGCATATTTGTAACATTCCAGCCCCTCCCCCCAACGGTCCCCTTCTCGAAAAGCAAACGTTCAAAGTTCTTACCGTGCGGCATGGACGAAAATTTCTATAATTAAAAATGGGTTACATAGAAAGTACAATCAGTCAAAATAGTCGATACACATTTTCTCGTTTTGGCAGAACGACACTTTTAAGGGGGCAACGCACCCTTAAAAACTTCGTTCTTTCTATAGCTCGTGAACGGGCCGAAATAAAAATAAAGTTCGAAAGGAAAAAATGTTGTATTTTTCGACTACTAGACGTTCATGATGATAATGATGAGTACAGCAATAAATGGCGTGTTGTTTATTGCAATAATTCGTGAATTAATTGTGAAAAATCACTCTTCAGTTTCCCACTCATATGGGCAGAGGCGAGGATCGCAATCACGGACTGACTTCGTGCTTCGGGAAGTAACTGTATTACAATTGTATATTTACGAAAAAATTCTCCCCAGATACGTACTGCCTTTAAAGAATACAACACAATCGGAAAAGTGTTCTCATGCTTACTCATTTAGAAAACGTTTTAACTCTATGTTTTTATGGATTATACTTATTACAATAATGATAGTCACGATAAAAGTGTTTGAAACGAAGAGATTTCTTACACCAGGCACAATTGAGAATCAAGGAAACATCAAGGGGTTGTATCATTCCAGTCATACCTGCAGAAATTACTAATTATCATATTGACTGATTGTCTACAGAACTAATGCAACTGGTGCAATATATTTACCTGCTGGAATGGTTAAAACCTATCTTTCCCTTGCATATCTTTCCCTTGCATATCCATTTCTTCAAATGCAGTTGGACATTGATCACTTCAAGAATCCAGAAGTATTACCGATTTTGGACCCGTATTGGGAATATATACTTTTTGGGACCATCGCTTAAAATGATTAGTCGTCAATTTTCCAGATTTCGAAGCCAATAGAAATATATTTTCGGCTCTAAACATAGTTTGTTCCACTCGAAGACCAAATTTGCCAGTAGGTTCGTTTAAAACGATCAACGTAGGTGCCAAAAGCTTGCCACTCGCAGAAACCAAAGGCTATATAGTATAACTGTGTGTTGTTGATGTTTTCGATTGCACGACCGTCTCAACGGATTTCTGTCCTTCTTTCGCCAATGTGCGGCCTGTATGTAGCTATAAATTGAATCCACTCTGATCAGAATTAAATGTGTTTTCAGCCCCAACGTTTGCTATGTTGACATTCACCATTTCTATAAATTCGATAGCTTTGTTTTGAAGTGTATCAGCGTTTAATAATTGTTGTTTTGTTACATATTTAGTCATCTTCCGTGACACAATCCCATGTTGGTTTTTGAATGTCCTTAGCCAAGAAGCGGATGCTTGGGAATTTACGGGTGGTATTTCTATAATTTCTCGTGCACGTAAGGCCCATCGTCGAAGATCTATACCATAGACAGACAGCCTTTTTGTTCAAGGCATCATTAAAATTGTTTAACGTGGAGTGAGCTATCTTTGTTAACTTTTCTTTGTAGGTGCCACCCTTATTTATACTATGGGCCCACCGGCGCAACTGCACTCTGATTTCACCTTTTTGAATTTCGTTTGAACAGATGATAACTTTCTATTCCCATCTGCCTCCGATCTCCAGTAATCTACAGCGCTTGTCTTGTATTCGTAACTCAATTCTTCTATATCTTGATATCATTTTCATCAATTTTTGGATCTAGGTATCGTTGTCCGAGCCAATCTCCTTCACTGTCATCTTCTATTGCGGCTGCTTTATGAATTTCATTTGGTGACAGAAAATCCAAACCAGTTTCGACTTCCATTTTCATAGGTTGATCCATCGCTTCAATGCTCATGTTTTCTAGATCCTTACTGAACTGTTTTTCCTGTTCGGTGATTGGAGTGCGAGGCAAGTTCATAGCACTTATCGCTATGGATAGAAGTAGAATAACATTCAACGGATAAACGTACATTTTTATTTGTTTTTCGAACTCAAAATGTATGGCTGGCTTTTACGTCGTAACTGCAGCGATAATGATCGTTGGTGAATTTATATGACTTGAAACCCAATTGATAAATACACCCGAAAAAAATAACGACGACACACGCTATTACCAGAACTGCTATTAATCTTCAATACGCCGATTTCAAGGTTATCATGAGAGCCGCTCTTTGCACCGTAGTCGCTCTTTGCGAAGATTTATTTCTTTCATTCATTGGTTCTGCTGTTTGTGAAATTAAAGTTAATGATAAAGATTAAATTTTGCTGCGTCATAAGCTGATAAAAATGTTTGCATTATTCTGTTCGTGGAGGCGGAGTGGAATTTCTTCGTAAATATACAATTGTAATCCAGTTGCTTTCCGAAACACGAAGTCAGTCCGTGATTGCGAGCCTTGCCTCTGCCCATATAAGTGAGAAACTGAAGACTGATTTTTCACAAGTAATTCACGAATTATTGCAATAAACAACACGCCATTTGTTGCTGTACTCATCGTTATCATCATGAACGTCTAGTAGTCGAAGAATACAACATTTTTGCCCTTCGAACTTTATTTTTATTTCGAAAACGAAAAAATGTGTATCGACTATTTTGACTGATTGTACTTTCTCTGTAACCCATTTTTTTTCTACAAATTTTCGTCCATGTCGCACAAGAACTTTGAACGTTTGCCTTTTGAGAGGCGGACCGTTACTGGACCGACTGGAATGTTACACATATGCAATTGCGTCATAACACGAACATATATTGACGTGAATTGAGACCGAAATGCCTAAAAGCTAGCTGATTATACGATGCTCTCGGCAAAATAATCGACGGGCAGTTTCAACCCCTTAATTGTGATACATCGGAAAAAGAATAAAAACCGTGTCTGCACTTTTCCATTCTCTACATGTTTGCAAATTTACATCCCAATCGATTAAAAATTCTCGGAGATACGGTTGAAAAAATTGCATTTTTGCATTAAACAATATGAAATTTGTTGCTATCTGCATCGTTCTCATCTCCGATGTATAGTACACCAAAAAATAAACATTGTTGCAATTTGAAGTTTTTTTTCATATCTTGTACTGTTAAAACGTTGTTGACGAAAATCGAAAAACATCCCAATGTTCAAGGGTGCTTTTCAACCCTTAAAAATCGGATTCCGCCGATATAAAAAAATACGGGTCGCCTATTTTTACCCATTCTACAAGCATGCCAAATTTCATCGAAATCGGAGACATCGACCTCGCAACGTTTCCATGTTGGTGTTGTGATTCATGTCAGATTCGTTGGCAATGACGTGCGCAGATTCCCTCCGGTTAAAGCATCTTCATCGCCGACGACGGTTCTAATGATGACATTCTCATCTTCCAAGTCCTTATTGTGATCAACCAGTTGTGCCGCCATATCCGGTTCCATGGATTAGGCACCGCCGCGAAAGTTAAGACGGCGATCGTGCACGTTGAGATCGTGGCCATTAGAACATAACGAGCATATCTTAATTCGAAAAGCTCTCCCCAAAATTCTTTCACTTTAGAACGCCGATAAGTGAGGGATGATCTACAGGCAAAAACGAAAAAAGTACATTGAAACACAAACAACAAAAAAATATACCGATAATATTTTTCTTCAGCACAAAAAATAATATCTATATAGTCTTACCTGTTTGACTGTCGTACGAATGGCAATTACCTCTCGTCTGCCACCCTGCACCGATGCTGGCTTTAATTTTTACCTTTCCCGCGTTCGTGAATGCAGCCTTACAATTCATTAACACGAATTAGTATATTTACATTATATTGGATAAATAATTGTCAAAACAACAATCCAATTCGTATAAAAAATCACGTCAAGTAAGCCAGCGCCTTTAAGGTTATTGAACACAGTTTATAAGTATTTCGAAACAAAGTTAGTTAAATTGCAATCTATTGATTGTAAAAATTGGCCTCAACTTTTTTGTGACTAAAAAATTATCAATTGTGTCGAAGCAAAAGCTTAAACGTTGCAATTAGATTATTCAACATGCTTTTCAATGCATTCAAATTGTTCATAAAATCTATAAACCGTTTACCATCTTATAATACAAAAGAACAGGCATAAAATGTAAGATACAACTGAACGGGATGGCGTCACCTTTTTATGGACTGTGCAACTGAAAACAATAATTTAATATGAGTACAATGGGATATAACTTCAGTGATTAATATTGTTTTGCAAAACTTGAAATACGTACGAGCCATATTTTTGCCCTGTAAGTGTCCTCTCTAATCTGATAGCGTCCCTACAACTTCCTCCCGCTACATCTTCAATTGCAGAACCAACAATCCGCTCGTGCGTTTTTAGAGTGTGAGGATTCATAGTTGGCACATTCAGTGCAGCCAAAGCGGTGTTGAGGTGGCTGTCTCCGATGCCATCAATAATCGCTACTTATATAATGGCTTGCAAATATTGCGAAAAAATGACAACTATGATGTATTTGTACCCGGTAGTACAATACACAAAATATAGATAATAATAATGATAACGATGTACGCGAAACGGGTAATAAACCTACGTAAGACACTGGAATTATGAGTCAGTGGCTTACCGGCGACGACCGAATACAGAGGTGCTCCGGTATCACCGAGATCCAAGATTACCTTGTACACCCTAAAATAAAGGCTACTCTCACTTACTATTACCAACCGGTGGTGTCGTTTATTATAACCGCCTCCCTGATTAAATAGAGGGTACCGAGATAGGACAACCACCAACAACCATTCTCAATATCACACGTTTATTTGCTAGTGTCATATTTAGCGATAGCGTAGCTGTGGAAAAAAAAGATAAGAGTTAGAAAAAAATACGAATGAGCTATCGGGGGCAATTTACTAAAAAATATTGCAGTTCTAAACCTAAGCACAAAATTGAGGTTATGTAATTTCTTACTCATTGCAGCCTTCAAATTTATGTCGTATCTGGTGCGACCAGACTCACTTTGATACGTTTTTTTTGCGTGCGTGAACTTCGTGCATCGCAAGACACACGCTGCAACGAATTTTCAAAACACTGGCGAGGCCAATCTGGTGTTCGTTTCCAATGAATCGCAGCGATAAGGGCTGCGAACACATATGACACCACAAGTCATCCGCTAATTTTTGCAACTCTACGATGCGTCGTCCTTCTCCCGCTTGTTCTTCGGCCTTTTCAGCACAATTCAACTTCCTTCGCTTGACAGCTATTCGCACATTCTCTTTCCACATTTCTTCTCTTTTTGGAGTAAATTTGCCTTGGGTGCAACGTAACCTCTCCGTGTTATCGCTTGCCGGCGTCGCCATTTTTTGTACTATCGACAGATGCCGGAAAATTTGCGGAGCACGCTGCTACCAATACTCAGAAATTGCGACGTTGCCAAGCTGATTTGTCTCGACAGTACGAATATTGAATTACGCTTATTTACGTTTATTACAAAAAACAATGTTATAATATCAAAATAATTATTGTAAATAGATCGGGGGATATTATTTTATGCTGTATGCATCAAATACCTACATGAAATTTTTTTAATTTTTATTTTTAAATATGTCGATTTTTTTTCGAGAGAATTCGTCAGGGAAAACGTACATCAAATCAGCAACCAAATTTGCAGTTAAAATTTTTTAATTCTTCTTTCTGTACGGCATGTTTTACTTTGAGCTGTGGTAAATCTCCTTTTCAGCTTCAATGAATACTACAATTATTTTATGGTTCCATTAAATAATTGTCTGGTTCTGTCTTGTTCCATAAAATAATGTCTGGTTCCATTCCGAAAGACAATGTCTATTGCATCCGCCACGTCTCCAAGGTCGCCGACACTCGAGACAGGTCCTGACAGGTTCCTTGGAAAAACTATAATCTGTAGGGATCAAAGTCTGTGACCGTGGATGGACCACTTGAGCGCAGCTGCACACTTGAAAAGTCTCATCGAGGTCTCCATTTCGAAATATAACGTCAAGATGTTTGCATGTGCGAGCGTAAACGCAGTGCATCCGGCCAAGCACCCCCTGGAGTTGACCAAAAACGAGCTCGAACAGGTTCCAAAGGTCTTGCTCCTAAAATATTGGGGTAAATATGTTGGCTTATTGTGGGATCGTTTGCCAGAACATCATCGGAACGACAGTGAAGTGATATCATAACTTGCATGCTTGGAGCATTATAAGACGCTACAGATGAACGATCACATCGAAGGCCCTCCACCTCAGCGTCGGAAGTATAAAAAATGCTGGGAAAATTCTCCACGTACGGGGTTTTTCGAACGTGTTTGAACCTGTTTTTCACGATCGGAAAAGAGGGGAGAAGTTTGAAAATTTGAGTGGGAGGGTTACGAGGGAGCTTATATTTTTGAGGACCTAGCTCAGACTGCACTATTCCACTGGACCATCAACATCTCTCCAAAAAGAACTTTGAAAGTGCGGGGAAAATGGATCTCTCGAGTATCAACAAAGTCGACCAGATGGCGGAATTCCTCCGAACGAAGAAGCTGTTGGAACTCCCCGTTGAGTCGGAACGGCTAATCTCCGACATGAGGGCCGTACAAACCAAATTTGGGAAACGCTACATCGCAGACATCGCGGATGAATTCTCTGTCTTCTTACCGGCGCGACTTGTGAAGGCCTTCGACCAAGATCCGACAATGTTCGAGAGTATGCTGCAAGTGGCACGCAAATGGGTACATGCAATTGTGGAGAATACAACAGGGTTCCATCGTCCCTGAGGGAAAAAAAGACTAGCTTCGTTGGGACACCATCATCGAAATGTTTGCACCACAGTCGTCTTACCATCGTTTTCGACGCTTAGTGTTGACTATGAAAAGAATGTATATGTTTGATCGACTTGTAAATGATGGATGTTTTCGCCGTATAGTAAAGAATACAAATGGTATATATATTTTCATTGAAATGTTTTTTATTCATTCAAAAAATCTTGATAGCTATGTGCATTTCTCAAATCCCTTCACATAGATGGTAGGAGCTCCATGCAAGAGTTTTCGAATTGTTTTTCTAGCTGCTTCGTATGGTATGCCATTGTAATCCCATCGTATTCCATGGAAATTGCGTTCCAACCACTTGTTTGTCATTTTATACTTGGCCGGTAAAGAGCCCCATGCAAATGGTGCGTCGAAGGCGAGCGTCAGCAGTTCAGCATTCTTATCGTGGAGTTTGACGATGGACATCTCCTTCAGGACAAATTCGTTGACGGGTCTCTTGAACATCGACGATAAGCTCCATGTCAACTGAAGTGGACGCGAATCATCGGCATGATTTCATAACAATTTTTTAACTCCACCACTGATTGGATTGTACTCTACAATACGATCATGGAGGATCATGCAAAGCGCCAACGACTATCAACTAAACATCAATAGTCATTGATAGTCCAAATACCGCATCTGGAAGGATTGAAGTATTCCATGTACAGGCATTTTATATGCATGGCTGCAGGACTCAGCGGCGATGGGTTAATGTGGCGAGAAATCGACTTGAAAGCGTGATGGTCTATACTTTAACCCCTGCCTGACAACGTGGAGGTGGTTGAGCTTTACGAAAAGTACGTGATCTTACAATAAATGAAAATAAGTATGAATCAATACGCGTTGAATATCATTGCCACGCGAGATAATAATTATGAGGGCTGCGATTAATGTGCAATCAAGAGATAATACACGTTTCGCATGGGTGACAGTCACAGCTTTATACCCAGCTGGACGAAACAGTGAACACGGATATTCTTACGTGCATTATTCAACGGCATTGAACCTATCGAATATTGGATGCCCAGTGATTATCGGTCAATTTTTTTAAAATTGTGCTTCAAAACAATTTATCCGTCAATATGTATACCATCAAAGAAGACAATGCTGCGGTACGCGTGGCTCAACATATGAAGAAGGAAAGCATATCAATTTGCTACACATACAAGATACCGAGGATAACAATGTATGGCATTTCACATAGATCAAGAACCTGCCAAGCTTCGTGAGCGCAGGACTAAACAGACAGCCATTAAAAATATATATATGCCAACGGTGTGTGAAATGAATATAATTACTATATCGTTATATGTGCTAGACGAATCAAACAACAATCCATTACTTGGCAGGTGTCTGCATTACTTTAGATCAAAGGATAAACTCACTTGCGATCGATTGTGGAGCAATAAAGCACTGCCCCATCCGACTAACAAATAATACCAATGAGTGGCTCCAAATCATCAACTCCAGTCGGAAAGCACGATATCCATTCATTGAAAATGCCTATTTGGAGTGTTTGTGACTAATTAGTCTGAGTAGTGTGCGGCCGTGTTGATAATACGTGATATTGAGGAATCGGCTTCGATTTCGGCCCGTGAGATTTCCAAGGTCGTGGTGGAAAGAAAAAAGGAGTTTTTTTCTGCTCGTTACGTTTCGATCCTTGGTTCGGATCCTCTTCAGACACTTTATTTGTTCTACAAATTTCGCGATACAAATTATATTAATGTAGTTTACAGATTTTTGTATTTGTATTTTGTGTAAAGAATAAGTTTTAGATGTGATATAGTGATTTGTGTGAATTTTGTGTTAGTTAATTTCCTATATTTTTTTAATCGTGGTGATATTGTATGAATGATTATTTATAACAAGTTAATTTATTCTTGGGTAACAAGAATGGTGTGTGAGAGTGTGATGTTGTGAGAAACAATGAGAATTATGTTGGATAACGAACCTGAATATTGTCGATATTTCTAGTTTTCACTTATGGGTTTATGCTTGGAGGATGGTGATGTAGACAGTATATTTTATATGAAATACTGTCTCGTGAGGTTGATTCGCAAGATGGATTTAATTCAATTGATATGTGTCACCGTTTTTTGGCGGTTTTATTATCTGTGAAAGATTGTTATGGTGAAGGAGAATTTATTTCGATCTATTGTCATGGTTAATGAGGTTAATGGGCTATTGTGTGAAAATGGTAATTACCTATTGAAGTAAATTAGAGATATCCTCGCAAGCACAAAAAAAAAAGGAAAACTAGAAAAATGTTTCTTTGCTCTACATGTCAAGTAGTGACTTCACGGAGAGTTCAAGAAAGACTGAGTGGCGAATTTAATGTTTCTGAAGAGAGGGAGAATGATCCTTTGTCAGTGCTGTGTCAAGCGTTTGAGGGTGCCCGTGTCATGTTAAGAAGTTAAGTGTTATGTCAAGAGTTTTAAAACTTTGTCACGAGTTTAAAATTGATGTGTGTGGTTATGGATGATAAAATATTATTATGATTATATTATTGAATTGTATATTGAGCTAAGATTATTTATGTCAGTTCTAAAATTGATGGCATTGGGATGTGCTTTGATTTGAATCATTTCTAGGATCAATCTTTTTTTGAGCCATTTTTCATTGTTTAAAATTTTTACATCATCAAATTTGAAATCGTGCTTTTGTTCTATTGCGTGTTGTGCTAGAGCAGTGTGTATTTCATTGGTGTGTTTTAGGCTATTTTTGTGTTCATTGATTCTGTTTTTAAGGTATCGTTTTGTTTGGCCTATGTATGTGGAATTACAGTCATTACAATCAATTTTGTATACTATGTTGGATTTTTTGCTGTTATCTATTTTGTCTTTGGTGGAGTCTGTGATCGATGAGATGTTGTGTTTGTTGTTTGTGACTAGTGTTATGTTATATTGTTTGAAAAGACGAATTAATTGGTGATGGATGTTTTTTGCGTATGGTAGATTTATTAGTCTAGAGGAGTCAAAGTTTGTATTATTGTTATTTTGATTGTTGATTGTAGCAAGTCTTTGTTTTATTATTTTTTCAGTGAAAGAAATCGGATAGCAATTTTTTGTCATTGTATTCTTAATAAGTTGGAGATTTTTATGGTGAAAGGACGGATGTGATAGTTTTATTGCTCTGTCAACTAACATGTAAATTATAGCTTTTTTTTGGGAAAGTGGATGGTGTGAGAAAAAGTTTATCAATCTGCCAGACCAAGTAGGTTCTCTGTACCAATTTGTGATTATTGAATTTTGATTGTGGACTAAGAGTATATCGAGAAAGGGAATTGTATTATTTTCTTCTATTTCTGATGTAAATTGTAATTTTGGATTATAAGAGTTAAAAATATTGATTGTGGATTCAATTTTGTCGGTTGGTAATGCAATAATAATGTCATCAACATATCTTTTGTATAGTGGTAATGAGAATTTTAATTTTTCTAAGCAATTTTCCTCTAAATCAATCATAACGATGTTGGATAATATCGGAGCAAGAGGTGAACCCATTGGTAATCCAGAAGTTTGTTGATAAATTTTGTTTTGGAAAGTGAAATAAGTTGAAAACATAATGTATTCTATGGCTTTAGTTATTTCATTTAGTGGAAAAGTTTCGGAAAATAGATTTGATCTTTTTTGAAGACTTTGAACAACTAGATGTAATGGAATATTGGTGTAGAGTGATACGACATCAAAAGAGACAAGTTTGTAGTTTAGTGGGATTGATATGTTTGAGACTGATTGTTTTAGATAAAAGCTGTCTTTGACGTGTGAATTTGTTGTGTGTATTAGTTTAGATAATTTTGATTGGATAAATTCTGCTAATTTATGTGTTGGGCTATTGATTGATGATACTATTGGGCGAAGTGGAAAGTTTTCTTTGTGAATTTTTGGAAGGCAATATAGACGAGCTAAGTTGCAATTTTCTGCTTTTAGGTATTTAAATTTTGTTTCATCAATGATTTTTAGATTTTTCCATCTGGAGAGAATATTGTTTATGCCTTTTTGTAGGATGTTGATGGGGTTCTTATTTGTTAGTTTATAGGTTGAGGGGTCTGCGAGTAAATTGTATGTTTTTTCAATGTAATCTGATTTGTTTAAAATGACTGTTGAATTTCCTTTATCTGCTCGTGTAATTAACAGTTGTGGATTGTTTTTTAAAAAAGACGAAGTGTGATTTATAATTTTAATAGTGTTGGAAAATGATGTAGGTATATTCATTTTGTCTATGATTTTAGTAAATTCTTTTCTGATTTCATATTGTCTAGGTTTGTCGAGTAGAGATCCTAGTTTGGATTCAAGTTCTGAGATGGAGTTGTGGATATAGTTTTTTATATTTGAAGGTTTGAGATAAGGAAAACAGAATTTTTCTCCAAGAGATAGGAATGTGAAGATGTGTGATGGAATATCAGTGTTGGAGAGATTTATAAGCCATTCTTTTGTGTTGTATTTTGTAATTGTTGAATTGATATTATTCAGAGGATCGGTAAAGGAATTATTATTTTCGTCATGTTGCTTTTTTGTGAAAATTGAGTTTGAGGAGATGTAGTTATACGTTGGTTTATTTCGGTTTATATGATTCTGGTAATGTGTGTTGTTTTGATCAAGATGTATTTGTGAGTCTATTGTTCTTAAGAATTCATCATGATTGAAAATATGTTGGTGTATATTCAAGGTTCGTTGGAGTCTAAGATTTTGGAGTTTTTTTTGGTGTTTTTCATAAGTGAATAATGATAATTTGTTTAATTTTGTTTTTTCAAATGAGAAGAATTTTTCTTTTATAGTGTTGTGAGTTTTGTTGATTATTTCGGTGTTTTTTCCTATTTTTTTGGTTAGTACTTTGATTCGAAAATTGAGATCGTCTATTTCAATATTTAATATTGATTTGTGAATTTTGTGTGTTGCTTTGTTTAGTTTAAATTTTCCTTTGTTTCCTGAAATTTGTATGTTGAAGTTTTTGGAATAAATGTGTTTTGGTACTAAACCTTCCTGTCTACATTTTAGTAAAAATCGAAGTTGTTGTTTTAGGCGAGTCTTCGTTGCAGCGTCGCGTTTCCAATTTTTGAAAGCTGCTAAGATGATGTATCCGAAAAGTTGTGCTATCTCGCCGAAGAAGGTCATTTTTGTCGAGTTTATAGCCAGTCGTTTCCAATTAGTCTGAGTAGTGTGCGGCCGTGTTGATAATACGTGATATTGAGGAATCGGCTTCGATTTCGGCCCGTGAGATTTCCAAGGTCGTGGTGGAAAGAAAAAAGGAGTTTTTTTCTGCTCGTTACGTTTCGATCCTTGGTTCGGATCCTCTTCAGACACTTTATTTGTTCTACAAATTTCGCGATACAAATTATATTAATGTAGTTTACAGATTTTCGTATTTGTATTTTGTGTAAAGAATAAGTTTTAGATGTGATATAGTGATTTTTGTGAATTTTGTGTTAGTTAATTTCCTATATTTTTTTAATCGTGGTGATATTGTATGAATGATTATTTATAACAAGTTAATTTATTCTTGGGTAACAAGAATGGTGTGTGAGAGTGTGATGTTGTGAGAAACAATGAGAATTATGTTGGATAACGAACCTGAATATTGTCGATATTTCTAGTTTTCACTTATGGGTTTATGCTTGGAGGATGGTGATGTAGACAGTATATTTTATATGAAATACTGTCTCGTGAGGTTGATTCGCAAGATGGATTTAATTCAATTGATATGTGTCACCGTTTTTTGGCGGTTTTATTATCTGTGAAAGATTGTTATGGTGAAGGAGAATTTATTTCGATCTATTGTCATGGTTAATGAGGTTAATGGGCTATTGTGTGAAAATGGTAATTACCTATTGAAGTAAATTAGAGATATCCTCGCAAGCACAAAAAAAAGGAAAACTAGAAAAATGTTTCTTTGCTCTACATGTCAAGTAGTGACTTCACGGAGAGTTCAAGAAAGACTGAGTGGCGAATTTAATGTTTCTGAAGAGAGGGAGAATGATCCTTTGTCAGTGCTGTGTCAAGCGTTTGAGGGTGCCCGTGTCATGTTAAGAAGTTAAGTGTTATGTCAAGAGTTTTAAAACTTTGTCACGAGTTTAAAATTGATGTGTGTGGTTATGGATGATAAAATATTATTATGATTATATTATTGAATTGTATATTGAGCTAAGATTATTTATGTCAGTTCTAAAATTGATGGCATTGGGATGTGCTTTGATTTGAATCATTTCTAGGATCAATCTTTTTTTGAGCCATTTTTCATTGTTTAAAATTTTTACATCATCAAATTTGAAATCGTGCTTTTGTTCTATTGCGTGTTGTGCTAGAGCAGTGTGTATTTCATTGGTGTGTTTTAGGCTATTTTTGTGTTCATTGATTCTGTTTTTAAGGTATCGTTTTGTTTGGCCTATGTATGTGGAATTACAGTCATTACAATCAATTTTGTATACTATGTTGGATTTTTTGCTGTTATCTATTTTGTCTTTGGTGGAGTCTGTGATCGATGAGATGTTGTGTTTGTTGTTTGTGACTAGTGTTATGTTATATTGTTTGAAAAGACGAATTAATTGGTGATGGATGTTTTTTGCGTATGGTAGATTTATTAGTCTAGAGGAGTCAAAGTTTGTATTATTGTTATTTTGATTGTTGATTGTAGCAAGTCTTTGTTTTATTATTTTTTCAGTGAAAGAAATCGGATAGCAATTTTTTGTCATTGTATTCTTAATAAGTTGGAGATTTTTATGGTGAAAGGACGGATGAGATAGTTTTATTGCTCTGTCAACTAACATGTAAATTATAGCTTTTTTTTGGGAAAGTGGATGGTGTGAGAAAAAGTTTATAAATCTGCCAGACCAAGTAGGTTTTCTGTACCAATTTGTGATTATTGAATTTTGATTGTGGACTAAGAGTATATCGAGAAAGGGAATTGTATTATTTTCTTCTATTTCTGATGTAAATTATAATTTTGGATTATAAGAGTTAAAAATATTGATTGTGGATTCAATTTTGTCGGTTGGTAATGCAATAATAATGTCATCAACATATCTTTTGTATAGTGGTAATGAGAATTTTAATTTTTCTAAGCAATTTTCCTCTAAATCAATCATAACGATGTTGGATAATATCGGAGCAAGAGGTGAACCCATTGGTAATCCAGAAGTTTGTTGATAAATTTTGTTTTGGAAAGTGAAATAAGTTGAAAACATAATGTATTCTATGGCTTTAGTTATTTCATTTAGTGGAAAAGTTTCGGAAAATAGATTTGATCTTTTTTGAAGACTTTGAACAACTAGATGTAATGGAATATTGGTGTAGAGTGATACGACATCAAAAGAGACAAGTTTGTAGTTTAGTGGGATTGATATGTTTGAGACTGATTGTTTTAGATAAAAGCTGTCTTTGACGTGTGAATTTGTTGTGTGTATTAGTTTAGATAATTTTGATTGGATAAATTCTGCTAATTTATGTGTTGGGCTATTGATTGATGATACTATTGGGCGAAGTGGAAAGTTTTCTTTGTGAATTTTTGGAAGGCAATATAAAGCAATATAAATAACTAAAGCCATAGAATACATTATGTTTTCAACTTATTTCACTTTCGAAAACAAAATTTATCAACAAACTTCTGGATTACCAATGGGTTCACCTCTTGCTCCGATATTATCCAACATCGTTATGATTGATTTAGAGGAAAATTGCTTAGAAAAATTAAAATTCTCATTACCACTATACAAAAGATATGTTGATGACATTATTATTGCATTACCAACCGACAAAATTGAATCCACAATCAATATTTTTAACTCTTATAATCCAAAATTACAATTTACATCAGAAATAGAAGAAAATAATACAATTCCCTTTCTCGATATACTCTTAGTCCACAATCAAAATTCAATAATCACAAATTGGTACAGAAAACCTACTTGGTCTGGCAGATTTATAAACTTTTTCTCACACCATCCACTTTCCCAAAAAAAAGCTATAATTTACATGTTAGTTGACAGAGCAATAAAACTATCTCATCCGTCCTTTCACCATAAAAATCTCCAACTTATTAAGAATACAATGACAAAAAATTGCTATCCGATTTCTTTCACTGAAAAAATAATAAAACAAAGACTTGCTACAATCAACAATCAAAATAACAATAATACAAACTTTGACTCCTCTAGACTAATAAATCTACCATACGCAAAAAACATCCATCACCAATTAATTCGTCTTTTCAAACAATATAACATAACACTAGTCACAAACAACAAACACAACATCTCATCGATCACAGGCTCCACCAAAGACAAAATAGATAACAGCAAAAAATCCAACATAGTATACAAAATTGATTGTAATGACTGTAATTCCACATACATAGGCCAAACAAAACGATACCTTAAAAACAGAATCAATGAACACAAAAATAGCCTAAAACACACCAATGAAATACACACTGCTCTAGCACAACACGCAATAGAACAAAAGCACGATTTCAAATTTGATGATGTAAAAATTTTAAACAATGAAAAATGGCTCAAAAAAAGATTGATCCTAGAAATGATTCAAATCAAAGCACATCCCAATGCCATCAATTTTAGAACTGACATAAATAATCTTAGCTCAATATACAATTCAATAATATAATCATAATAATATTTTATCATCCATAACCACACACATCAATTTTAAACTCGTGACAAAGTTTTAAAACTCTTGACATAACACTTAACTTCTTAACATGACACGGGCACCCTCAAACGCTTGACACAGCACTGACAAAGGATCATTCTCCCTCTCTTCAGAAACATTAAATTCGCCACTCAGTCTTTCTTGAACTCTCCGTGAAGTCACTACTTGACATGTAGAGCAAAGAAACATTTTTCTAGTTTTCCTTTTTTTTTGTGCTTGCGAGGATATCTCTAATTTACTTCAATAGGTAATTACCATTTTCACACAATAGCCCATTAACCTCATTAACCATGACAATAGATCGAAATAAATTCTCCTTCACCATAACAATCTTTCACAGATAATAAAACCGCCAAAAAACGGTGACACATATCAATTGAATTAAATCCATCTTGCGAATCAACCTCACGAGACAGTATTTCATATAAAATATACTGTCTACATCACCATCCTCCAAGCATAAACCCATAAGTGAAAACTAGAAATATCGACAATATTCAGGTTCGTTATCCAACATAATTCTCATTGTTTCTCACAACATCACACTCTCACACACCTTTCTTGTTACCCAAGAATAAATTAACTTGTTATAAATAATCATTCATACAATATCACCACGATTAAAAAAATATAGGAAATTAACTAACACAAAATTCACACAAATCACTATATCACATCTAAAACTTATTCTTTACACAAAATACAAATACCAAAATCTGTAAACTACATTAATATAATTTGTATCGCGAAATTTGTAGAACAAATAAAGTGTCTGAAGGGGATCCGAACCAAGGATCGAAACGTAACGAGCAGAAAAAAACTCCTTTTTTCTTTCCACCCCGACCTTGGAAATCTCACGGGCCGAAATCGAAGCCGATTCCTCAATATCACGTTTGTGACTAATGATAGAGAGAAGATGAGAGTGTGCAAAGACTGATGAGAAGGACGTAGCAGATGGTATGTATCAATATCATGAAGTATTTAGTATTGATTACCACATGTGCTTTTCATATGACGACTCGCTATCGTAGTGTCAATCATCTCAAAGCGCTGATTCCATATCATGGATTGTGGCAGAACTGGAAAAGCTAGTGCTGTGCATAAGATACATTTTCAACGAACATTAATGCTCATCATGAGTTAATTCTAATCCGTTCAGGCTATGACAATAACTGTGTATTCAGTCATCATCAACCAATAGAGGTAGGAGTTGAATTACTCAAGATACAATGGCGTATGCCCTACATAATATTAGATGAGATCAATTAATTATCATTACTCCGAACATTGGAAAGTGGGCGATACTTGAATATGAGTTTTCGCTCTTGGGATCTATACGACTGTCCACCGCTGCAAAGCACAACGAAATATTCATGGACTGTAAAAGCTGCCTCCCAACTAGAGAAACCAAAATATGTAATTGGTGCGACGCAGACTGGTAAAAAAGATAATCTATGGCAAATGACATTATATTATTCACCGACTGCAAACTGACAAGTACTAACCTTTATCTCAATTTAGCATTCTTTTTTAAAGAAGACATCGACGAGGGGTTCGACGACGTTTTAGAGACTTTTAAAGACATTCACGAGGGGTTTGAAGACGTTCAAGAAACTTTCAAATACGTTCGAGAGACTTTCGACGACATTCATGATACGTTTGAATACAGTCATGAGGGGTTCGAAGACGCTTGAGAGACTTTCAAAGATATTCACGAGGGGTTCGAAGACGTTCAAGAGACTTTCGACGACGATCACAATACGTTTGAAGACATTCATGAGGGATTCGAAGACGCTTAAGAGACTTTCAAAGACATTTGCGAAAGCTTTGAAGACGTTCAAGAGGCTTTCGAAGACGTTTAGAGATCTTCGACGACATTCATAATACGGCTTTCGGCGACATCCATAAATCGAAGACTTTCATGACGCTTGGGTTTCGCTGGAATTGTTTGGGTTTGTTTGGGATTTCCACAGTTTCGGTGAAATGTGTTTGGGTGTGCTTGGGTGCACACTCAAACAAACTTTCACAGTTTTGGTGAAATGTGTTTGGGTGTGTTTGGGTGCGCACCCACAACTGTGAAAATCCCAAACAACCGCAAACATTTCCAGCGAAACTCAAGCGTCATGAAAGTCTTCGATTTATGGATGTCGCTGAAAATCGTATTATGAATGTCGTCGAAGATCTCTAAACGTCTTCGAAAGCCTCTTGAACGTCTTCAAAGCTTTCGCGAATGTCTTTGAAACTCTCTTAAGCGTTTTCGAATCCCTCATGAATGTCTTCGAACGTATCATGAATGTCGTCGAAAGTCTCTTGAACGTCTTCGAACACCTCGTGAATGTCTTTGAAAGTCTCTCAAGCGTCTTCGAACCCCTCATGAATGTCGTCAAACGTATTATGAATGTCGTCGAAAGTCTCCAGAACGTATTCGAAAGTTTCTTGAACGTCTTCAAACCCCTCGTGAATGTCTTTGAAAGTCTTTAAAACGTCGTCGAACCCCTCGTCGATGTCTTCAAACGTATTATAAATATTGTCAAAGATCTCTTGAATGCCTTCGAAAATGTCTGAACGTCTTCGCACCTCTTGTGAATGTCTTTGAAAGTCTCTTAAGCATCTTCGAACCCCTCATAAATGTCTTCAAACGTATCATGAATGTCGTCGAAAGTCTCTGGAACGTCTTCGAACCTCTCAAGAATGTCTTTGAAAGTCTCTCTTCAGCGTCTTCGAACTCCTCATGAATGTCTTCAAACGTATTATGAATGTCGTTAAAAGTCTCTTGAACGAATTCGAAAGTTTTTTGAACGTCTTCAAGCCCCTCGCGAATGTCTTTGAAAGTGTCTTAAACGTCTTCGAACCCCACATCGATGTCTTCAAACATATTATGAATATCGTCAAAGATCTCTTGAATGTCTTCGAAAGTCTCTGAAGTTCTTTGCACCTCTCATGAATGTCTTCAAACGTCTTAGGAACATTTTCGAAAGTCTCTTGAATGTCTCACGAACATTTTCAAGCGTCTCATGAACGTCGTAGAAAGGCTCTTGAAACTCTTTGAACCCCTGATGCATGTCTTCAAACGCCTTATGAATGTTTTCGAACGTCTCTTGAATGTCTTCAAACGTCTTATATATGTCTTTGGACAAACGCCTCGTAAATGTCTTTGAAAGTGTCTCTTGAGCGTCTTCAAACCCCTCATGAATGTCTTCAAACGTATTATGAATGTCGTAAAAAGTCTCTTGAACGAATTCGAAAGTTTGTTTGAACGTCTTCAAACCCCTCGTGAATGTCTTTGAAAGTCTCTTAAACATCTTCGAACCCCTCATCGATGTGTTCAAACATATTATGAATATCGCCACAGATCTTTTGAACGTCTTCGAACCTCTCATGAATGTCTTCAAACGTCTTATGACCGTTTTCGAAAGTCCCTTGAACGTCTTCGAACCTCTCATGAATGTCTTCAAACGTCTTATGACCGTTTTCGGAAGTCCCTTGAACGTCCCACGAACACCTTCAAACGCCTCATGATCGTCGTAGAAAGTCTTTTGAAACTTTTTGATCCCCTTAGACATGTCTTCAACGTGTTATGAATGTTTTCGAACGTTTCTTGAATGTCGTCGAACGTCTTATGAATGTCTTCGGAAGGCTCTGGAACGTCTCACGAACGACTGTCGAAAACTTTCAAATGCCTCGCAAACTTCCAACAAACGGCTCACGAACATCTATCGAACGTATACCGATGAATTTATTCGATCATCATTAAGCGATTACATTATTTCAGCCAAATTCCATAAAAAAAATTACATCATTGAGCGATTACTTTATTTTCAATCAAATTCCATACAAAAAAATTGAGTTTCACATTCGAAAGTCATATTGTATTCAGTTGCAGAATCCGATGTCAGATGATGCTGACATAACTAAGTACGGGGTGAGGAGAATGAAAAGCACATAATGTTACATTTCTTTTATTGGCACGAATCTTTATGATTCAGCCACCATTCAAAGATTTTAAATACATTTTGTAAGACACAATTGTTTGTAAGCTTTCCACATCGTAGAGTAGAACTGCCATCTAATTTACTTGAGACATCCATATCGTCAACGTCTATATTCAACGACTCAATAAATAGCTCATTTTTCAAATTTAGTATATCAGCTATCCATTTTCGTTTTTCATGGCCGTTAACATATACGATTGGACACATGTTGTCTTCCGTTGAACCCTCAACTGCAGCTGTTATTAAACCTCCAGTCACGCTGTATGGAACGTTTCCATAGGTCCACTTTAGACCATGACGATTGCGAATCAACCATGATGCTTCGTACCTCTCGGAATTTTGCTGATCTATACAACTTTACGAATAATATCGGTCAATGGACAATATCCAACAACGCGATCGTGTAAGATTAAACTAATATGCAGTTTTATTCGATGGTGAATCTTCTTTGCATTCGAACTCTGTTTACACATCTATGGCAGCATTTTTTACAGGCTCGTTT
This sequence comes from Ophion ellenae, assembly GCA_963210295.1. NCBI lineage: Eukaryota > Metazoa > Arthropoda > Insecta > Hymenoptera > Ichneumonidae > Ophion > Ophion ellenae. The sequence goes on along the minus strand of OY723385.1, from coordinate 16,202,269 downwards.
TAATGCGATCACTCATTATCCGCGGGAGGGCCGTTAAATTAAGACTTGGCGATGGTTAGTAAAGAACGATCACTATTTCAGTCATGATGATATTTACGAAATCGAGAGTACATATTGAGCAAAATTCCGAAACTTTTTTGAAGTCTAATCTTGAGTCATCTTTAGAAAAGAATGCTGAATTGGGATAAAGTTTAGTAATTGTGAGTTTGCAGCCGGTGAATAATATAATGTCCTTTGCCGTAGATTATCTTTTTTACCAGTCTGCGCCGCACTAATGACATCTTTTGGATTCTCTAGTTGGGAGGCAGCTTTTACAGTCCATGAATATTTCGTTGTGCTTTGAAGCGGTGGACAGTCGTATAGATCCCAAGAGCGAAAACTCATATTCAAGTATCGCCCACTTTCCCATGTTCGAAGTAGTGATAATTAATTGATCTCATCTAATATTATGTAGGGCATACGCAATTGTATCTTGAGTAATTCAACTCCTACCGCTATTGGTTGATGATGACTGAATACACAGTTATTGTCATAGCCTGAACGGATTAGAATTAACTCATGATGAGCATTAATTTTCGTTGAAAATGTATTTTATGCACAGCCCTAGTTTTTCCAGTTCTAACACAAACCATGATATGGAATCAGCGCTGTGATGTGATTGATATTACGATAGCGATTCGTCATATGAAAAGCACATGTGGTAATCAATACTAAATACTTCATGATATTGATACATATCCTCTGCTACGTTCTTCTCATCAGTCTTTGCACACTCTCATCTTCTCTCTATCATTAGTCACAAACACTCCAAATAGGCATTTTCAATGAATGGATGTCGTGCTTTCCAACTGGAGTTGATGATTTGGAGCCACTCATTGGTATTATTTGTTAGTCGGATGGGGCAGTGCTTTATTGCTCCACAATCGATCGCAAGTGAGTTTATCCTTTGATCTAAAGTAATGCAGACACCTGCCAAGTAATGGATTGTTGTTTGATTCGTCTAGCACATATAACGATATAGGAATGATGTTAATTTCACACACCGATGGCATATATATTTTTTTAATAGCTGTCTGTTTAGTCCTGCGCTCACGAAGCTTGGCAGGTTCTTGATCTATGTGAAATGTCATACATTGTTATCCTTGGTATTTTGTATGTGTAGCAAATTGATATGCTTTTCTTCTTCATATGTTGAGCCACGCGTACCGGAGCAATGTCTTCTTTGATGGTATACATATTGGCGGATAAATTGTTTTGAAGCATAATTTTAAAAAAATTGACCGATAGTCACTGGGCATCCAATATTAGATAGGTTTAATGCCGTTGAATAATGCATGTAAGAATATCCGTGTTCACTGTTTCGTCCAGCTGGGTATAAAGCTGTGACTGTCACCCATGCGAAACGTGTATTATCTCGTGATTGCACATTAATCGCAGCCCTCATAATTATTATCTCGCGTGGCAATTATATTCAACGCGTATTGATTCATACTTATTTTCATTTATTGTAAGATTACGTACTTTTCGTAAAGCTCAACCACCTCCACGTTGTCAGGCAGGGCTTAAAGTATAGACCATCACGCTTTCAAGTCGATTTCTCGCCACATTAACTCATCGCCGCTGTGTCCTGCAGCCATGCATATAAAATGCATGTACATGGAATACTTCAATCCTTCCAGATGCGGTATTTGGACTATCAATGACTATTGATGTTTAGTTGATAATCGTTGGCGCTTTGCATGATCCTCCATGATCGTATTGTGGAGTACAATCCAATCAGTGGTGGAGTTAAAAAATTGTTATAAAATCATGCCGATGATTCGCGTCCACTTCAGTTGACATGGAGCTTATCGTCGATGTTCAAGAGACCCGTCAACGAATTTGTCCTGAAGGAGATGTCCATCGTCAAACTCCACGATAAGAATGCTGAACCGCTGACGCTCGCCTTCGACGCACCATTTGCATGGGGCTCTTTACCGGCCAAGTATAAAATGACAACCAAGTGGTTGGAACGCAATTTCCATGGAATACGATGGGATTACAATGGCATACCATACGAAGCAGCTAGAATGACAATTCGAAAACTCTTGCATGGAGCTCCTACCATCTATGCGAAGGGATTTGAGAAATGCACATAGCTATCAAGAAGACTTTGGACTATTTATTGCTGCAGAAGCTGCTGTAAATCATAAACTCCAAATGTCCCCATTATCCCTTCAACACGAAATACAACTGCGCCCATGAGAATGTAAAATCGGTGAAAAGCTGATTGAGCGTGTCCGAAGCGTCAGCGAGGGATTTTTTGAATGAATAAAAACATTTCAATGAAAATATATATACCATTTGTATTCTTTATTCTACGGCGAAAACATCCATCATTTACAATTCGATCAAACATATACATTTTTTTCATAGTCAACACTAAGCGTCGAAAACGATGGTAAGACGACTGTGGTGCAAATAGTTCGATGATGGTGTCCCAACGAATTTAGTCTTTTTTTTCCCCTCAGGGACGATGGAACGCTGTTGTATTCCCCACAACTGTATGTACCCATTTTCGCGCCAGTTGCAGCATATTCTCGGTGATGCGGCCAGCCGTTCGACGATGGTGTTCCAACGAATTTTTTTCCCCGTCCACCATATTCAGAGACGACGGAACTCGAAACTGTTGTATTTTCCACCAATATACTGAATGCAGAGTCGACCATCGCGTGCCACTTGCAGCATAGTCTCGAACATTGTCGGATCTTGGTCGAAGGCCTTCACAAGTCGCACCGGTAAGAAGACAGAGAACTCATCCGCGATGTCTGCGATGTAGCGTTTCCCAAATTTGGTTTGTACGGCCCTCATGTCGGAGATTACCCCTTCCGACTTAACGGGGAGTTCCGACAGCTTCTTCATTGGGAGAAATTCCGCCATCCGGTCGACTTTGTTCATACTCGAGAGATCCATTTTCCCCGCACATTCAAAGTTCCGTTTGGAGAGATGTTGACGGTGCAGTGGAATAGTGCAGTCTGAGTTAGGTCCACAAAAATATAAGCTCCCTCGTAAGCCTCCCACTCAAATTTTCAAACTCCTCCCCTCTTTTCGATCGTGAAAAACAGGTTCTAACACGTTCGAACAACCCCGTACATGGAGAATTTTCACAGCATTTTTACACTCCCGACGTTGAGGTGGAGGGCCATCGATGTGATCTTTCATCTGTGGCGTATTATAATGCTCCAAGCATGGAAGATATGATATCACTTCACTGTCGTTCCGATGATGTTCTGGCAAACGATCCCACAATAAGCCAACATATTTACCCCAATATTTTAGGAGCAAGACCTTCGGTACCTGTTCGAGCTCGTTTTTGGTCAAGTCCAGGGGGTGCTTGGCCGGATGCACTGCGTACACACTCGCACATGCGAACATCTTGACGTTATATTTCGAAATGGAGACCTCGATGAGACTTTTCAAGTGTGCAGCTGCGCTCAAGTGGTCCATCCACGATCACTGCCTTTGATCCCTACAGATTATAGTTTTTCCAAGGAACCTGTCAGGACCTGTCTCGAGTGTCGGCGAGCTTGGAGATGAGGCGGATGCAGTAGACATTGTCTTTCGAGATGGAACCAGCTGCATGTCATAAATATTGGGCTTTGAAAGGACGCCCTTCATGTGGCGCCTGGCGTTTTCATATTACCGAAAATGTTCACATGTACACACACACACACTCTATATATATATATATATATATATATATATATATATATATATATATATATATATATATATATATATATATATATATATATGTGTGTGTGTGTGTGAGTGTGTGTGTGTGTGTGTGTGTGTGTGTGTGTGTATCTATATATATATATATATATATATATATATATAAAATTTGAATATTATTGATAAACTATTGTTTCATTGTGCTTTGATTAAAATTATTATCCCCCCTCCCCCCAACACTCGTCGACGACGGCTTCCTTCTCCCAGTAGTCACTCTTCGGACTACATGGCTACCCCCTCCACCGAGGTGGACGTCACACGCGCCCCGGCGACCTCTCCTCGACCGTAGCGCCACGTTGGCTTCCCCACTCTTGACCCACCACCACCCTTTGAAGCAGAACTGCCCTAATACATCTACTATTAAATCGTATTATATTATTTTTTGCGTTTATGGTCGTACGTTATTGTTTATTGTGGTTGGTTGCTTTGTTTGTATTACAATGGCGACTTAATTTTAATCTCGTTTGCATGGAGGTACTATTTAGTTGGTGAGTTCTTGCCTGGCTTTTGATAATAATTTGTCGATTGGAATTTTTATCTCGAAATAAATCACTCGTTGGATTATCCAAAAATGTTCATATAAAAACTCCTCGTGATCGGTAATTTGATCATTCGATGAATTTAAGATCGACTGGCAGCTTTAAGGGTGCGACTTTTGTAGTATTTTTCCAAGATATGCTATACTCTGGTATTCACATCGATATTCATTTATATACATGCCTTTTATACAGTTAGGATATCATATGTTCATGTTTATAGTTGAATCATAAAAATAATATCTTGAAATTGGTTGACTTTTGCATAAAACATTGTTAGGTTATTTGACAGCGGAAAATGACCTATAACCCTCTCATGGCATCGTGACCAATAACTAGTAGCCCTGTACATATATTTATTTCAAAAAGATATGAAATCCTCTAAAAAATACTTGAGCAAGTAAAAGAAACGTCTAGCAATAAAAAATTATTAATATATAATATAATAAAAAATTATCAATATATATAAAATAAATACTTTTATTTACATTATTACTTTTTCGATTCAAACGTAGAAAAGAAGTGAAATAACATTTTATGCCAAGCAAATTTATTGGAAACTAGCCAAGCGAATTTATTGGGATCATATGTACATCATCACTGTGGCATAGAAAGTCTCACAGGTGTGTATCCCTTATGAGTGCTCCCGTTGAAATCATATTTGCATCACATGATGATTCACAATTATACATCCAAATGAAGCAAAGTTATTGTCACGCGAATATGCATGCAGTGAATTCATCAGACTAGCAAATTCGCCTCACGAATATCTAACAATAAGTGAGTGCATATGGGACTCATATGGGTGCCACAGCGTGAAAAAATTGTAGTGCTCATACGGAGCTCATATTAGCGGCATGGCGTGACGTAACTATGCCGTGCTCATACGGAGCTCATATTAGCGGCATGGCGTGACGTAACTATGCTGTGCTCATTCGGAGCTCCTATTAACGGCATGGCGTGCCGTAACTATGCTGTGCTCATACGGAGCTCATATTAGCGGCATAGCGTAACGTAACTATGCTGTGCTCATATGAGTGTCATAGCGTGAAAAATAAAAAAATCCGAAAATGTTGATTAAAAAAATCTGTTAGGATTTTTATATCCGCATATGCTTTATTTACGTTCCTGCTAATATTATAAATGGATTAAAACGTATCTCGCCTAGTTAAATTTTGTACGGTTGAACCTGCGGTTTGAACCTGCGTCTTCTAATTCGAGAGCTGAGCGCGCTACCTACCTAGCCATTCGAACACTTGTGCAAACTTTCTTTGTGTCTGCCTATTTGTATCATTCTGGATTTGTATGCATATCGCCGTCATATTGCGCTCATTGAATGTATCACTGAAAACATGCATATTGCCGTCATCGAATGTATTACCGAGAAACATGCATATCGCCATCATAATACGCTTGTCACGTCCCGTAACATTTTTTTTGTATAATATAAATATAATTATTTTCCTACGACTCTGTGCCTCGTGTCTCTGTGCGGTGTCCGGTGCGAAACGCCGACGGTGGGACCGGATGTACCCGTTCGAATTCCGCTGATCGAGCATCGCCTGATCCGCGGGGTTCGAACGTGGGACTCCGGGAGCGAACAAGTTTCCGTGGACGTTGTCAAAAACCCCACCGGCCTAATAGCGACCGAGCTAACGTCGGTCCGGTGGCGGTACGTATGAACAGTTCCGATTTGTCCACGGTTCGCTCCTGGAGTCGGAAGAAACTCCTAGTAACAGCAGTCCTCGCGGCGGTGTAATAAGTCCAGGCCTTAGACCCGGTGGATCCGCACAGAGACGTCAGTCTTTACTAGTAACATCCTAGTAGCAACGGATCTCGCGGCGGTGTAATAAGTCCAGGCTAGCAACCCGGCGGACCCGCACAGAGGCGTCAGTCTACTATTTACTATGTACTATGTGGAAAGTACACAACCTCATGCGACCCGCGATTCCAAGCGATCCGAAGTATCCACCGGGACCAAAGTCTCCAGCGCTGAACACGCACGATTAGCAGAGTCCAGTTGGCACTGCACGCAGCCAACTCGTATCTGCGCGTACCTCGTTTCCTCTGTCGACTCCATAGGAACCGACGAGAAAACAACATCATTCACCTCACTTGTATCTGTTCCTTCGAGTCGGAATAAACCCTTCGTTTCTCTACCACCGGGTCTAATTTTTCTCACCCGATCTAAGCCCGGCCTCTCGGCAATCTCCAACAGGTTATGGGCCCAGATAGCGCGCGAGATCGGCTAAGTACAAAGTACTGATAGGAGGGACGAAATAACGCAATTAATAGCTACACGTCGCGAAGACCAAAACGGTAAAGAATGAATGCCTCATCGGGCATCACGAAAATCGAAACTCTAACGAGCACTAACTTCGATACCTGGAAGATACACATGCGTGCTCTGTTAATAAAGTGCGATTGGTGGGGATATGTAAGCGGCGAAACAGAAAGGCCAGCCATCCTAGCGAACAACCCCGCGTCACTTGAAGCCGACACAAAATGGCGGAGGAACGATGAAAAGGCGACATCGGAGATTCTACTGGGTATAAGCCCTGCCGAACTCAAGCAAGTAAAAAATTGCTCAACGTCCCACGAACTGTGGTCAAAGCTGGAACACATATACGAATCAAAAGGGCCGGCGCGAAAGGCGACGCTATTAAAGCGGCTCGTCCTACGGCGAATGCAAGACGGCGACGACGTGCGCGAACATATAAAAACGTTTTTCGATGTAGTCGACAAACTTGAAGCTATGGACGTAAACATCAACGCAGACCTGCTCTCGATTTTGCTACTCTATAGCCTCCCCTCGAATTTCGAGACATTTCAATGCGCTATTGAATCCCGAGACGATCTTCCCTCACCGGAAACGCTAAAAACAAAAATAGTTGAGGAATACGACGCACGCGGAAAGGACCGAACGGAAGTGCAAAACGCTATGGTCGCCCGGAAAAAGTTCAACAAGCGATTCTACGATAACAGAATCGCACACACGAACGTAGAAGACAGAGGTAAGGACTACGACAACAGTTCGTCCCCAAAAATTCGGTGCTATAAATGCAACAAAATCGGTCATAAGGCTTCCGAGTGTCGACGAACTCACGGTAGCGCCCGACACTACGCGAAGTCTGCCGACGGTACGACGCTATACGCAGCAGCACGCGAAAACAAAGCCTTCCGCATCGACGGGCCACGAGACAATCGATGGTGTCTCGACAGCGGCTGCACTTCACATTTATGCCACGATCAATACAGATTCGTAGATATGGGAAAGGCGAATCACGGAGTGCTAAATCTCGCAAGCAACACGTCGACGAAAATCGAAGGAAAAGGGACCGTATCGATTCTAGCAGCTGTTGAAGGCCTCGAGAAGGATATTAAACTCGAGGATACACTACTCGTCCCTGATCTTCGGTCAAACCTACTATCGGTAGGAAAGATTACCGACCGCGGCTTGAGGGTGATTTTCGACAAAGACCGCGCTTTGGTCGTGGACGACTTCGACCACGTGATTCTCACAGCCGATCGGGCAGGCGGGCTCTACTACATCCAAGACACAAAAAGAGAAGAGTGTGGCGCGAACTTCGCCCCGACCAACGAGAAAGAAAAAGGAATACACCCCGTCGAGCTATGGCACCGTCGACTAGGCCACCTGAACGTTCCCGATATACTAAAAGCAAAAAACAAAAGGATGGTCAAAGGTCTCGAAAAGGTAAGACTATCGGGAGACGTCAATTGCGACATATGTGCACAAGGGAAAATGACGCGCACCCCCTTCCCGAAGAACCATGTCAAAAGGACTGTGCCTCTGGAAATAGTCCACACGGACGTATGTGGCCCTATGAGGACAGAGTCCAACGGGAGGTCACTCTATTTCGTCACATTCATAGACGAGGCCACTCGATGGTGCGAGATACGTTTTCTCCACAGAAAGAGCGGAGTATTCCAGGCATTCCGAGAATACAAGGCAATGGCGGAAAACCTCACCGGGCGTAAGATAAAGAGCCTACAAAGCGACAACGGGCGTGAATACATAAACAACGAGTTCGACAACTTCCTACGTACTCACGGTATCCAACGAAGATCCACCATACCAAGGAATCCGGAGCAGAACGGCGTAGCTGAGCGGAAAAACCGGACACTAGTGGAAATGGCCAGATGTCTACTCATCCAATCGAAGCTCCCAGCATCGTACTGGGCGGACGCCGTATCGGCATCAAATTACATCCGGAACCGGTGCCCAACCAGGAGCCTGGCTACAGTGACACCCTTTCAGGCGTGGCATGGAGAGAAGCCGGACGTGACGCACCTATGGGAATTCGGGTGCAAGGTCTTCTTCTTAAATACGAACGGTCAAAAGGGTAAGTTCGAACCTCGCTCGCGCGAAGGAATCTTCGTCGGATACGCCAAGCAATCAAAAGGGTATAGAATCTGGATACCTCGCGAAAAAAGAATAGAAGTCTCCCGAGATGTAAAGTTTTCAGAGCAATCAACGACGGAAACCAACAGGGACCCCCAAGATTTCGGACCCACGGAGCAAATGGCTCACGAGAATACAATAAATACGGTACCCCGAAACGAAACCATCATCGTGGATCGACAACCTTTGGTGACGGAAGTAGCGACAGAAGAGAATCACCATCCACTCAGTGAAACTCCAAGACGGGGCAGGGGAAGACCCCGCATCGCGCGCTCCGGACACAGGGGAAGACCGCGAAAATTATTTCAACCTGCAGCGCCGAGAACTTCCGAGCTCCCAGAGCAACTGGAAGTCACCACAGAAAGAGAAGAAGTCGAGAGCAACATCAACGAGTCAAGCGCAGACGAATCAACGGGAGACGGACCCGAAACGGCGTGTACAGCCGAAATACCCGTAAAATGCGCGATGTCCGGAAGCACGAGAAGTGAGTGGATGACCGCGATGGCCGAGGAAGTACGGTCAATCGTGAAAAACGATACATGGAAAGTCGTAGACAAGCCAACGAGCAAATCAACCATAGGAGTCCGATTCGTCCTACGGAACAAATACAACCCAGACAGGTCTCTCCAGAAGAGAAAGGCGCGAATAGTCGCTCAGGGGTTCACGCAGAAACCAGGGGTCGACTTTTATGAATCGTTCGCGCCCGTAGCGCGCCTGAGCTCGATTAGACTCGTTGCCGCTCTCGCTGCCCAATACGGAATGAAAATCCGTCAGTTCGATGTATCAACGGCGTACCTCAACGGGATTCTTGAGGAGGATGTCTTCATGAACATCCCAGAATTCTTCGAGGAGACCTTAGAAGAAACTATTCGTGCCGAGTCTGACAATATTATCCGAAGAAAAGCCACGCAAATGCTGAAGGACATCAGGTCCGGCGACAAGGCACTTCACCTGAAGAAGGCATTGTACGGCCTGCGCCAAGCGGGCAGGGCTTGGTACCAACAACTCGATGGAAGACTCAAAGAGCTGGGGGCTAAACCCACGAACGCAGACCCTTGCGTATACCATATCGGTCGAGGGGAAGAATCAGTGATAATAGCGGTGTATGTCGACGATATTTTAGTCGCAGCTCGTAAAAGAGACTCAATCGACAAGATTAAGAATCACCTCGATAAGTTTTTCGACATGAAGGATCTCGGAGACGTTAAGTGCTGTGTCGGCATTGAGTTTCAGCGGGAAGGCGAAAATGTACTAATTGGCCAAAGGGGATATATCAAGGATCTATTAGAAAACTTCGGGATGTCAAGATGCAACCCGATATCCACCCCAATGAACGCCGGAACTAAACTCCAGAAACGAAAAGATCCTATCGACCCTGAGGAAGAAAAACTGCCGTACCGCGAATTGATCGGGAGCCTAATGTACCTGGCCGTGGCAACGAGGCCCGACATCGCTCACACGGTGAGCTACCTCAGCCAATTCTTGACGTGCTTCGATAAATCACACTGGGCTACTGCAAAAAGAGTCCTCAGATATTTAAAATGCACCGCCGACTACTGCATAGTCTACAAGCCAACAAAAGAGCCCATGAAGGGATACGTCGACGCCGACTGGGGAAATTGTCCAGTCGACAGGAAATCGTTCACCGGTTACGCCTTTATACTGGCCAACGGAACAATCACTTGGAACTCCAGAAAACAACGTACCGTCGCACTTTCATCGACCGAATCAGAATACATGGCACTGACCGAAGCCGCAAAGGAGGCAATCTTCCTCCACAGGTTCCTTGCAGAACTCGGCTTCGACGACCTTGCCGACATCACACTGTACAACGACAACGTGGGAGCCTCAAAGATCGCAGACAATCCGGTATTCCATAGCCGAACGAAGCATATCAACATCCGACATCACTACGTGCGTGAAATCCTCAAGGGCGGACAGATTATCCTAAAGCATATCGCCACCGACGAGATGGCGGCTGATGTCCTCACGAAGGCTCTTCCCGGAGTAAAGCATTCCAGATGCCTGTCCTACTTAGGAATGATCGAAAGAAGCTCGGAACAGCGCGCCGAGGGGAAGTGTGGAAAGTACACAACCTCATGCGACCCGCGATTCCAAGCGATCCGAAGTATCCACCGGGACCAAAGTCTCCAGCGCTGAACACGCACGATTAGCAGAGTCCAATTGGCACTGCACGCAGCCAACTCGTATCTGCGCGTACCTCGTTTCCTCTGTCGACTCCATAGGAACCGACGAGAAAACAACATCATTCACCTCACTTGTATCTGTTCCTTCGAGTCGGAATAAACCCTTCGTTTCTCTACCGCCGGGTCTAATTTTTCTCACCCGATCTAAGCCCGGCCTCTCGGCAATCTCCAACATACTATTTACTATTAATTTTAACTTCCATTATTTCATCACCAAAATAAACTTCGAATCAGTGATAAAGGTGCGGGGCCTACGTTAAAACCCCGGTTAAAATAGAGGACCCATAAGTTCAACGTGCGGTGTGCAGTAGAGAAACGCGGGGAGAATTGTCCCCGCGAAAGAGCGTGCTAGACTGAGAGTGAGAGAGCGACGCGGGGGAAACCGTCCCCGCGTAAAGGCGCGATTACCCACGGAACGTTGTAAGTAGTGTTACATCCGTATCTTATTTTTAATAGGTTAATCTTAATACGTGTACAAACTATACCTTACGTTTGGAAATCCCACATTCCTTTAACTTGCGAAACCTCACATATCGGAACCCAGAATATTTAGGGCAATCGGAGTTCCTATTTCCCCACAATGCTGACAACCTATTCAGCAACTTGTAACGCGAACGAACTCCAGCGAAAACACGGGAACCCGCTCAGCCGAACTCATTTCGAAATTCGTCACTTCGAGACAAGTAAATCGAGTAAAATTGCTGATTGGCACAAAAATTGAGAGGCAACCCACCATCGAGTTGCAATAATTTACGTTAGTCTTTCGCGAATCTGAGGACAGAGCGGAGCTCCGCAGAGTCCTCCTCTCTGTGTGTCGAGTCCTTCCCGTGTCCTTGTAAGTTCGTTCCCGAGCCCGCGAACACGAAAGGAACACGAACAAGAACACGAAAGGAACTCAATAAAAACAACGAATAAAAGTCATTGTTTTCGCTACGTAAATCTCTAAAATAAACCGGCTCGATTTATATTTTCGAGTCTACCGAGCGTTTTGTGTTCGTGAGTGTGTGTCTACATCGACGCCTGATTCGCACTGTCTTCGAGGAGACCAAACGCGCAGCGTAAGCACGCTTCACATTTCCAGCGGGACACTCACCTGTAAGTCACTAACCCACTTCCGTAATATTCTAGGTCACGTTTGTATTCCATAAGAAATAAGTAGTCGACTGCGAGGAAACCAAAATTGTAACGTTTTTATATCCAAATATATGCCGGGAGTATCGCAGGAAGAACTGATGCTTATTCATTCTCCTTAACCTTATTTGCCCTGGACCAGATAGGTGCGCCCAGCGCTTTAATAGTACACCCAATCAATTATTAAATAATTGTAAACGGAGGTTCACAATCCCGAATGTCTAGATGCGTTGTTAATCTCGAGTTATAGCCTGAACTACAAGTTTCGGCTATAACAAATTGGTGGCAGCGGTGGGATGCTATCGCTATCTTGGTCAAATGTTTAAACAAAAAAATGTCTCTTATGTCTCGATTATAGTAAATTCAAATCAGCGTCAACGTGCACTCAATTCGATTTACCCCCTTACCTCATTATATTTATATTAAATTTATACATTTTATCATCCCCTCTGACTCAGCCATGCCTCAAAGCAATAACACCGCTCAAAATCAGAGCATGCTAGATAATGCAGCATACTTAGATTATCTCATAGTTAAGAATGCTTTAGATAAAATTCCCCGATATGACGGTAAGAATTAGAAATTCTCCGACTATGAAACGGAAATAAAAGCTTTGCAACAAGGTCTTCCTGCAGGAGCGGAAATCAGACTTATTAACGGGATCTTAGGAAGCTCAGAGGCAGGGCCCGAGCCCATGTAGAATGGAAATCATTTGATTATTCTAAACAGGTACTGTGCCTGCAGATAAGTGCCTTCAAGAAAAATTCTCTCCTCACTAGGATTATGATTATTATCGCAGTCGACTCCTTGATGCACGCATGAGAAATTACGAAGACGTGTCGGATTTTCATTCACGCCTTCAGCGTTACATACGACGAGCAATCAGCGAAGTCGAAGAAAATGCGGGCAACGAAAATGCCCAATTGACAAAAAAAACGACTAGAAGCGAGGACACTCTATGTTTATATTGACGGCTTGCCCGACGCTATAAGAGCTTACGTTCATAGTCGCGATCCCGACACCTTGCAGGCTGCGTTCGAACTCGCGTACAAAGACAAGAAACGGATACGGCGTTCGCGAAATCGGGTGAATTCGTTCCATGATTACGCAGACTCGCGACGAACGTATTATCGCAGGAATGACTCTTCTGAAGACGAATGTCAATCATACCGTGACAGTCGAGATTTCTCGCCGTACCGCCGTGCATACGCAGCCTCTATTGAGAAAGCGCTTTGCCCGAATTGCAAAATTTGCCCTTGTAGATCCCGCGGACGTTATACGAGAGACTCGACCACACGAGACAAAAGTCGCAGTCCACCTAGGAGCATATTAAAGAGAGACAATCGGTCCAACTACCGAGAGTCATACTCGCGCTCTTACGGACGAGGCAGAAGCTCATCCCACGACAGGGACACGCCGGAATCATCGCGAAATTCTCCGCGTCGTAGAGACAATACTCCTCCCCCCAAAATAAACACCGATCCCAAAGAGGTAGCTTTAAACGGGAATCCCAGCCGCCTGAGCGACGCGTCGACGGCTGTTCAGAAAAATTCGCGTCCGACGACCGCCGTGAACTTCCAATAGTAACGGTGAATTTGCAAAAAAATTCCCGACAACCGAAAGCTGTAGTAGAAATGCCAGCTTCGGAATGAAACAACAAAAAGGCGAGATTTTTGGTTGATAGCGGTGCGGTAATTAATATGATTGAAGTCAAAGCTCTTCGCGGAAATACGCCGATCAATACGGATGATCGGGTAGGGGTTATTAGGCATTTCAGACAAAGAATTGCTAACGGCGATCGGCACGGCGATAGTGAGGATATTCGAAAGCCCCGTATGATTTTACGTCTTTAATTCGCCACTACCATCGCCGGGGGTAGGCATATTAGGGCAAGAATATCTGGTACAAGAACAAGGCGAAGTTTCCTACTTTCATAATGCCCTACTAATAGCCAGCCGACCCATCAAACCAATCATGTTTGTCTCAGAACTCGAAAAACGGCATGCTCGCGTTTTCACTGCTAGCACCACCGAGCCAGAAACACCGGCTACACTTACACCTGCTGAATCAACAGAATCACCAAACGACTCCGTCAGCGTAATTCTCCCGGCTCGCGCACGCCAACCGATCAAAGTCAATTTAAAATTCATCACCTTACGCGAGGGATACCTCCCGCGATTAATAGCTGACAACGGTATTTTCATAGGCGAAGCCGCCGTCACCAACCAAAACAATAGCTGTTACGTCATGGCTATCAACACAACCGAGGAAGATGTCGAGATAACGATACCACAGTAGATGTACTAGGCCGGTTCTAACGCAAGGGAAGGTGGTGTGTCAAAAGTAGGGAAGCCAAGGTGGCGCTACTGTCGTGGGGAGGTCGCCGGGGCGCGTGTGACGTCACAGAGGGGCCTCTGCGGCGGGGGGGGGGGGATGTGGTCCGCGAAGCGCCTGGCGGGGGGGGGGGCGTCGATGAGTGTTTTGTGTGTATGTGCGTGCGTGCGTGCGTGCGTGTAGGGAAGCCAAGGTGGCGCTACGGTCGTGGGGAGGTCGGCGTGCGTGCGTGCGTGCGTGTGTGTGTGTGTGGTGTGTGGTGTGTGTGTGTGTGTGTGTGTGTGTGTGTGTGGTGTGCGTGCGCGCGTGTGTGTGTGTGTGTGTGTGTGTGGGTGTGTGTGTGGGTGTGTGTGTGGGTGTGTGTGTGTGGGAAACTTCCATTTATGGCTAGGAAAATTTTCGAGAGTGAGATAACGATAGTTCCTATACGAAGGGTTGCCCTTCAAAGCCCATAAAATGCTTTATTTATTGCATGCAGCTCCAGCGTTATTCCGAAACAAGTTTCAACCCGTCGAGATTTCATTCCATAAGATTACGTCAAGATGTTCACATGTGCGAGTATGTACGCAATGCATCCGGCCAAGCACCCCCTGGACTTGACCAAAAACGAGCTCGAACAGGTTCCAAAGGTCTTGCTCCTAAAGTATTGGGGTAACTTTATTGGTTTACTGTGGGATCGTTTGCCGGAGCATCATCGGAACGATAGTGAAGTGATATCGTATCTTCCATGCATGGAGCATTATAATACGCTACAGATGAATGATCACATTGATGGTCCCCCACCCCAACGTCGGGACTGTGAAAAGTGTTGCGAGGGGGGAAATTCTCTACGTGCGGCGTTCTTCGAACGTGTTTGAACCTGTTATACATGCCTATGATTGGATAAGTGGGGAGAAGTTTTTAAAATCTGAGTGGAGGGGTTACGAGGGAGCTTATGATTTCGTGGACCAAGCTCAGACTGCACTATTCCATCGCACCATCAACTTCTCCGAAAAGAACTTTGAAAAAGAGTGAAAATGGATGTCTCAAATATCAACAAAGTCAGCCTGATGGCGGAATTCCTCCCAACGAAGAAACTGTCAGAACTCCACGTCCACTCGGATTATCAAATCACGGACATGAGAGCTCTACAGACCAAGTTTGGAAAACGCTACATCGTGGACGTTGCAAATGAGTTTGCCGTCTTCTTGCCAGCGCGGCTGGTAAAGGCCTTCGATCAAGATCTGAAAATGTTCGAGAGTATGCTGCAACTGGCGCGCAATGGTCAACTCTACATGAAGTACATTGGTGGAAAATACAACAGCGTCGAGTTCCATCGAGTCTGAGTATGGTGGAAAAGAACGCTCGTGAAGGCCCGGTGGAAACAACGAGTTCAACAGCAGCCAGCATCATCACCATCGTAGAGTGCAAGGACTGTTTGCATCACAGTCATCATCATCGTAGAGTTTTCGACGCTCGAGTCTGAGTATGGTGAAAAAGAACGCTCGTGAAGGCCCGGTGGAAACAATGAGTTCAGCGGCAGCTGGCATCGTCACCATCGTAGAGTGCAACAACTGTTTGCATCACGGTCATCATCATCGTAGAGTTTTCAACGCTTGGTGCTATGTAAAAATGTACGAAAAAACTTTTTCATCGAATATAATGTAAAAAAAAACAAAAAAAAAATTGTCGTCAAACTGTATTCGCCGTAGATATAGGAAATAAATGGAGAACGATATTTGTTCGTAATGTATTTATTCATTTAAAAAAAATCCCTCGCTCACACAACGCTTCGTACACAGAGAGCCAGCTTTTCAACGACTTTAGATTCGCTTTGGCGCAATTGTATTTTGTATTGCAGGAATGATGGGGACATTTAACGTTTGCGATTTTCGGCAACTTCTGCAGCGATGGACAGTCCAGAGTCTCCAGATCGATGACTTTTGTTGCTGAATCCGTGAATCTCGATAGCCATGAGCACTTCTCGAATCCCTTGGCATAGATCGTAAGAGCTCCTTCCAAGATTCCTCGAATTGTCGTTCTAGCTGCCTCGTATGGTATGCCACTGTGTTCCCATCGTATTCCATGATAATTGCGTTCCAGCCACTTGTTTGTCATTTTGTACTTGGCCGGTAAAGCGTCCCAGGCGAATGGTGCATCGAAGAAGAATGTCAGCGGTTCAGCGTTCTTCTCATGGAGTTTGACGATGGACATCTCCTTTAGGACAAATTCGTTGACGGGTCTCTTGAACCCTTGCACGTCGACGATAAGCTCCATGATGACTGAAGTGGGCGCGGATCATTGGCATGATTTTATACCAATTTTTTAACCCCACCACTGATTGGATTGTGCTCGACAATACGATCATGGAGGATCATGCAGTACGCTGAAGTTTGCGATGGAATATTGTTTTTCAATTCAAACTCAAGGCGCACATCAACAGGACCGGACTTGAGAGAATCGTTTTGCTTTGAGCAGTCAATGACAACGAGGGGGGCTTTTTCTAAAAATTCCATCCTACTCAGCCATGGTTCAGCCTCTTTGTTGTAATAGGTCGGTTGAAAGTTTGCATACATCTCGTAGAGAATAGCATATTGATTTTGATCAATGTTTAAATTCAAATTTCCATACGGATAACATTGCGAGTTGAGGTATAGTTTGGCGTCGCTCAGGTTACAATGATCAAAGTGGCTCGCATTGTGTTGTTTCTTATTTTTCCGTTCCGTTTGCAACGCGAGTATGACATATCGTGGCTTCTCCAGCTGATTCGAAGTTTTCACAGACCACACGTGCTTGGAGGTGGCAGGCAGCAATGGATATTCATACAGTTCCCATGTTCGGAAACTCATGGAGATTGGTGCGTCTTTGGCGAGAAACTTTAATAGTTGAATTTTTCGCTGATCCGAGACTGTCACATACGGCACGAGCCATTCTATTTTATGCAATACGAGTTTGTAGTCTTCGGGCGCTGTTTGTACAATGGCATTGTCGTCGGTCTTTGATCTCGTGAGAATCAACTCGTGCTTGGCATTTACGACAATTTTACGATAATCTTCGGCAAACCCGAGGAGCATGCTGAGCGGAATGCACACATCAAAGTTTCCCGATACATCTACAATCTGCTTGGTCTCTTCGACATCGAGCCATCCAGTGTTCTCGAGCATAGAACTTTTGGCCGGTGAGAGAGATGAATATCCCTTAATTACACTCGTAATGCCGACATTCTTATTACGATCGATTTCTACGGCATTCAGCTCATATCGCACTTCCTTAAACAAATGACAAATGGCATTGTTGACGAGACTTGTAGCAGTGGTTGGCGCCCCATCACGCTTGGATAATTTTCCACATATGTGTAGCGAACTCTTGCTTGGCAGGATGGAGAGGTCTTGATGTTGGATGGCAATACGGATTTCATCGCTGTTATTGAAGGTTGAAGATGCATATGGCTGATGAGCGTGAATCTCACAATGGATGATGGATTCATCAAAGACCACAGGCGTTTGAATGTTTACAATTTCTTCTTCCATTTCACGCAACAGATGCACAGAGCACAGACTAAATAATTTTTTACACGCTTTCGCCACGCACTTTGAGACCCAAACTCTTCAAGAGTAGCACGTTTTGAGGTGTTAGCACTTTGGGCGCTGGCCGACGACTGATTGTTTTTATCCATGACCGTTTATTGTTATTGGAAGATCTGTTGAAAACAATGCCCATCACGACTTTATATGCAGGCGTATGGTGATTACTTCACCGCGGAAATTTACCAAATCACCGTCTTGATCCACTATGCGAAGCTGTATTGTGTCAATTGTTCGGCTCGTGATTGGCAGATAAATTACGTGGGAGGGAACTTCAATGATCTTATAGCCCGGTGGCACAGATGGAAAAAATTCGTGAATTGTGTGTACTTTTTGTCCGTTAGTATAGGCGCCAGCGGTAATGTTGCACTCAACGCGTAAGGCGTTCACTTTGAGAATGGCTACTGGAAGATCGGATTCGTGTCTTTTATTGGCTTCCAATTTGCGTGCGGTGAAGCCTAGTAGATGACCAATAGAATCTTTTGGCTCAAAATTGACATCACGATCACACTCGATCTCACTGCGTAGCGTGTTATTGTTGGGTTTAATGCTGATGCTGATGTTTTTACGCGCGAGCTCTGCTTGTACAAACGTCTCAATATCCTCTATTTCATAACTGCCCGTAGGTATCGTTAACACCTCATCTCCCACGTAAAGTTTATCGTGGTTAACGTCGATATTGGGAATAGAGTTGAAGGTTAACAATTCCACGAGACCGAGGGTATAATTTTTGTGTGGCGAGAGTTCGATGGGGGGAAAGTATTGCGCCTCAAGTATGGACGATGAGCCAGATATGGTCAATGTTAAACTATCATCCATGATGCTGGTAAATTGACAACTGAATTCTCCACGTCATTTCCCTCTTATATATAGTGTATATTTGTCTTTGTGCTGCAGCTGCCGACCAAGAAACTTGAGGCACAAATGTCCGCATTCAATCGTATCATATTCCTGATATCTAGTATAATTATAATGAACGCTACCGACACGGAAATATCTCATGAGCTCAGATGGTGGTGGAAGATTGCCGAAACTATCAAAGTACATGACTTTCGATCCGGTCTTTTTGTAAGCGACCCAGTGTGTTCCAGGACCGACATTTTCATCCAAATTTACAATTGCTGCTTCACATTTGAGAGGTCCGCTCGCTGGCAATGGATCGCGCATGTAAACTCCACGAAAATGTGGAATCATTAGGATTTTTGCATATTTGAGTAGGTCGCGGTCGGTGAGGGGTTGGTGTGGTAGCGTTACTTCTAGTTTTTTGGCTTAATATGAAGGCCCAATCCCTGCTTATATGGTTTCAGATGTAGACCCCGACCTAATGCAATTGCTTCAATTGTTCGATTATGGCGCTTACTTTCATCCAATTCACGCTTAGCTGCTTGAGCAGCATTTACGGCTTTAACTATACTAGCCGCACCACCCGACAAAGCACCCGCAGCGCTAAGACCCGCAAAAATGGGCACGAGGAAGGGCAATAAACCACCAATTTTGTGGGGGACAGGTAGAACTCGAGGTGTGCGTACTTTACCACCTTGCAACTTTACCGCTGCACGAGCACCCTTTAGAGCTGATTTGATAATCTTATGCGGATCATTACTTTGAATCATTGTCTTCTTTGCAGCGCCAATTATCTTTTTCAAACAAACGCCGCCCTTGCGGGCCTTCATTCCCATGCCAAATTTTCTCTTTGTCTTCATAATATTTGCCACACCCCAAGCACTGGCTTTTTCACCGATACTAGCGTCTCTCGCGGTAACACGTTGCCTAGCCTGTTCAGCCAACACTTTATCCGCCAAATGTCTTGCCTCAAGATTATCCGGATTTTTCGAATATGCAATATCGTGTTGTTTGCAAGCCGTATCCAATGGATTAATGCCCGGATCACCACGAGCAAGGCGCTTGGCCAACTTTGTGCCTGGTCCACAATACTGATATCCAGGCAAATGTAGTTCAACGGGGAGTTTGTTGATTAGGCGGTTGACCAAACCTTTACCACTCTTCCTATGCACAATCATGTCTAAAGTGTCACGTCGTGACCAAATGCGTAAAATGTATTTTTAAGCTTAACAGCGCGATAGCGGCATTTTCATTTTTCGACGGATTTAAATATTTTTCTTTAGAGTTAGGCCTACCACGGCGGAAATGTAGCCTATCCACGATAATATAACTAAGCGTTTCTCATACCTTCCCACGCGAAAGCGTGGCGGTCTTAACGATATCGAGAACAAATATACAAGCGGGAAAAATTCGAACAGTCTCGTTGTAATCCGAACAGAGTCCGAGTACATCGCAGAGTGTCCTTAAGACCAAAAATACACAAAGGAAACCTTCGGATTACAAGGATGACGAACACGTGAAGCGACACGCAAGAAATACGTAATGATATTCGTAAAGACGTAAATATATAACGACGCAACGATGCCGAATGCCAACGATCATCCAAGAGCGGAAAAATGTCCAAATCCTCAAAATACACACTCGCTAGGAGAAAATCCTCCGACCCAGGAAGTTGACCCGGCCATAAAACGGCGCTGGTATATCCCATACGGACTCGCGGGCCTCGGTTAACAAGCCTTATCTCGAGCGTGCGTTCTTAGCGCCGACAAGGCCCCTTTTTCCTCCCTATATTTTTCCAACGCTCCAGATAACGAGACGCGGACTAGTTTCCGAGAATCGAGATGGAGATCACACACATCATAGCCTACACCCAATCATAGTCCTCAAAAATATTTCCCCTTCCAACTCGACCAATCATATGCACTTGTAAATTTCCTACATCCTTCCCACCAATCAAAAAATTAACGCATGACAAAAATGCACTTTTCGAGAAACTTCTTCTCCCACCATTCCAGCATCCAAAATATCTTACAAGCTAGGATACAACAATCTCGAAGTCAGTGTTCCATCACCACTCGTTCAGAGCTAGTCTCCCAACAGTTTCCATCGTGATCGGACAAAGTCTCCCAACAACTTTCATCGGAATAAGTAGAACATCTGTCTCCTGACAGCAAACGTGAAACTTGAACTTCGAAATTGTTCCTCATAAAAACGCGAAACTTGAACTTCGCAATTGTTCCTCATAAAAACGCGAACTGTAAGAAATCATTTAACTGTCTACGTTGAATGTGTACGTGTGAAACTCGCGTGTGTGAAAATTTGTATCAACGTGTAATCTCAACATTGTCACGGAGCGTGCGCAACCGAGGGGTCCGACCTGTCTGCGGAGGCCCGAACCCAACCGCTGTAAACCGATTATCGTATCCACGACGCACCATAAATGTAAGCGAACCTCTATGTATTTTCTTGTTGACGGAATTAACTAAATTGGTTAATTTTAATAAATCCCAAATTGTTAATTATTTTTACAGATCAATTCATTTCTTAATCGAGTCACTGCGTCGCTCCCATCTTTGCATGCACCTTTCCCTTTTTCACCCTCATCCCGAGCTATTGCGCTAGGCGTAGGCTAAAAAGAGGGAACCGCGATAAAACATATGCCCACGTCCCCTCAGGACGTGACATATAATTTTTGGGGGCTCGTCCGGGATTGTAAAAAGGGTATGTGCTGTTGCAAATTGCCTTAATGGATAAGGAATCCACATGCGAGTCGCTCGATTTAAACATTACTGAGGATTTACCGCATTCAGAAACAGACGAACCAGGTCAATCCCGTAGTACAGGGTACGCATTGAGAGGATCAAACGCTAATTTATTATCTGGCCTCGAAGCTCCTAAAAGATCCATCAAAAAATTAGCATTACCAACTAAGGGAAATCCAGATAATTCAAACAATATGGCTCTAGGAACGAATCAATTAATATCTTTGAAGGAAACTGTTAGCGTTGTTCCGGAATTTGACGGGAAAAATATCCCCTTCTCAGAATTTATGACCGGTTGTGAAGATGCCAAAGATATGCTTCCAGCCGAATCAGAGAAGTATTTAGTAAAATTATTGAGGAACAAATTGAAAGATCTAGCCAGAGAAAGCATACATGGAATTAAATTCGAGACAGTAAAAGACCTCGTAGATTTTCTAAAAAAATTATACGCGCCAAACAAATCCGAGATTCAGCTGTTGGGAGAACTCAGCAATATCTACCAGGCAAGCGGCGATAGCGTTATGGAATTCGCGACGAAAATTGGAATGGAATTGGAAGGAATATGGAATTCGCGACGAAAGACGAAGGAAAAAGGCAAGAGAAATATTAGAAGCAAGAAAATTAGCCAATAATGGGGAAGAGGACCAACTATTTAGGAGACAAATGGATGAATATTTTCTCACAAGTTTTAAACGCGGATTAAAAGAGGAGATCGAACACCGACTCCCACCGTGCGTAGACATGCCCACCGCCATCGATCACGCGGTTAGAATCGAACGCGATCTCAAGGCTCGAAGGGAATTGGAATCGCGTTCCACCAAATCTGAAAGAACTATTCCGACTAGACCTGTGAGGATATGCAACATTTGCAAAAAGGACAATCACCCGACCGAAGCTTGCCGATTTGCAACGGTAATTTGCCAAATTTGTAAAATCCAGGGCCACAGCGCCAATGAATGTCGAAAATCTGCTAATGATCAGGGGTCTGTCACGTGCCAAATTTGTAAAAAAATAGGACATACCGCGGACAAATGTTTTCGCAATCAAAAATCCTACACAATTACGTGCCAATTGTGTAAAAACCCAGGGCACACGGCCAGCGAGTGTACATCGCGTAAACAGCCACAAAATTTCTCCAATGATCGTCCTCGCCCCTCATCTGTTCCCCAGTGCCAATACTGTCACAATCATGGGCACACTGCGGACAGATGTTTTAAAATTCCGAAAAATTCGCCGCAAAACAATATACCTACCTGCCGATACTGCAAAAAGATAGGTCACACATTAGAAAACTGCCGCACACTTGAATATAATAAGTCGCAAAACCTGTCGGGAAACGGGAGGAATACCCTTCGGACGGGCGCGCCGAGCGGTACCCCGATCCCCACGCGTCCAGCAAATTTGGCCACGCAAGAGGCTCAAGCCGACGATATCCGACCTACACAGTAAACGCAGAAAACTTCGATAAGCTACCCTCGGTGTGTATCGGAGCACTACCGGAAAAGGGTCGCACGATAATGCTATTAGACACTGGAGCCATTCCCAATCTCATAAAGAAAGAATATACAAGGAATATGGTCGGTATCGATGAGTCAGACATTATAAAATTAAAAGGTATATCAGAGCTACCAGTGTACGCGTTAGGGAGCGTAATAATTCAAGTATTCGGGTTTAATGCCCTATTTCATATAATTCCAGATTCGATACCGCTCCCCTATCCTGGATTATTAGGGTCGAATTTCTTTTTTGAAACTAAAGCAAAAATTAATTATGAAACAGAACGTTTTGAATTCGGAACAAGATCTTGGCCATTTGAAAAATCAGGCGAACCTGACGAGGTGATAGAAATCCCCGCGCGTTCGGAAACTTCCTTTCACGTAAAAGTGGAGGATAGCACGATAAAGGAGGGTTATCTCTCGCCTTTAAAAATCCGCAATGGTGTATATGCCGGCGACTGTCTGGTAACAAACATCCGCGGCAAGGCTCATTTGAAGGTTTACAATACCACAAATGATGCCATACGACTGATCGTGCCAGTCGTAAAACTGCAAGAATTCGACACGATCGGAGACTTAGCACAAAATAAAACAAATCAAGATTGCATGACAATTTTTAACTCCAGTTCGATCCCTCGTGACTCTTCTATTTCAAGCGACGATTGCAAGACAATCGCGTATATCCAGGGTCCAAAGGAGGCCAATTTTAAAAAATCGACGAAAAATGTCGAATTAAGAACCTGGCATCGCCCCAAAGAGAGCGATGATCAAGGAAAATTTAGAAAAAATTACGGTAGCGAGGAAAGACCTGGAACTGAGATCAATCAATCAAATAAAAATAATAATAAAATATCGGGCCAAGAATCAAAATCGAATAAAATTGGAAAATCAAGAGTAAAAATAAAAGAAAAGCCAATGAACGAAGAAAATTCAAAATTGAAAATGAATAAAAATTCAAATCTGAGGGAAATTCAAACGGTAAATTGTGTTTCCATGTCTGACCCAAGATCGCGTAACATAAAAACTCTGTCAGAGCGCACGGAAACAATAAGAGGGCTCCTGCGACTCGATCATCTAGCCAAAGATGAGCTAGATCATGTAGAAAAAATTATCGAAAAATACCCAGATAGGTTTCACATAAAAGGCGAACCTCTGGAGTCTACATCTGTGCTGCGACATAAGATCCCCACGGTCGATGACCTCCCGATCAATACAAAACAATACAGGTTTCCTCAGGCTCTTAAGGGCGAAGTCCAGCGTAAGGTAGACGAGCTACTGGACTCGAGGATTATCAACCATTCTCAATCCCCAAACAACAGTCCTGTTTGGATCGTACCAAAGAAACCCGACTCCAATGGCAATAAGCGTTGGAGAATGGTAATTGATTTTCGGGCCCTTAACGAAAAGACAATCGGTGATTCTTATCCGTTGCCTAACATCACAGACATTCTGGATCAATTAGGCAACGCGAATTATTTCTCCGTATTCGATCTAGCGTCCGGATTCCATCAGATAGAAATGAATCCCGAAGATAAGCCGAAAACTGCTTTCTCTACTCCATATGGGCACTATGAATTTTCGAGAATGCCTTTTGGGCTGAAAAATGCCCCGGCGACTTTCCAGCGCTTGATGGACGTCGTGTTGAGTGGACTCCAAGGAGTGTCCCTCTTCGTTTATCTCGACGACATCGTCGTTTACGCCAAGGATTTAGAGGAGCACGGCGCGAAAATCGAGGAACTGATGGAAAGGTTGCGTAAAGCCAATCTACAGTTGCAACCGGATAAATGTGAATTTCTCAGGCCAGAAGTTAATTACCTAGGGCATATAATCGGGAAGGACGGTTTAAGACCGGATCCCAATAAATTGTCAGCGGTAAGGGAATTTCCAGTTCCCAAAACTGTTAAAAATATTCGGCAATTTTTAGGCCTAACAGGTTACTACCGTAGGTTTATTAAGGATTTCTCGAAGATCGCAAAATCATTAACACGACTCTTGGAAGATAAGGTCGAGTTCGAATGGACGGAGGAAACACAAAAAGCCTTCGAAGTACTCAAAAATAAACTCTGTGAAGCTCCCATCTTGCAGTATCCAGACTTTGAAAAACCGTTCATAATAACAACGGATGCTTCCGGCTACGCCTTAGGCGGAGTATTATCACAAGGTGAAATCGGGAAAGATAAACCGATCGCTTATACATCGTGCGTACTACGCGGGGCAGCCCTTCGGTACGACACGTATGAAAAAGAGGCAATGGCAATTATTCATAGCGTCAAAGCCTTCAGGCCGTATATTTACGGTAGGAAATTCACGCTTGTGACCGATCATAAACCCCTGGTCTGGTTTAAAACAGCCAAAGACGCGAACGCACGCGTCCTGAAATGGCGACTTAAACTTTCGGAATATGACTACGACGTCGTGTACAAGCCAGGGAAATTAAATTCAAACGCCGACGCCTTATCGCGTAACCCAATCGAAAAATTCGAGGACGTCAAAGCCATGGCGCTTCATACTCAGATCCGTATGGTACCTGGGACAATGTCATAGTCCAAGGAATTGTAAAAATATCATTAAGAAGCTACACCGCGCAAATCATTTTAAATTCAAACCAAATCCATCTACGATCGGGAACAATATGTCCCTTGCTCTCAGGCTCATGTGTCGACCCCGATGGGGGATATACCTTTTGGGAACCGAGACCTCGAGAAAATTGCGGTCTCGACAAATACGGCATCCTTTACGAAGGTCTGTCGGTAAAGATTAGCGAAGTCAAATCCGAAAACCCGAATACAGTCTACTCCGTAACATCCGGCGATATTACATTTGCGCTAGCCGCCAAAGAAACTGACCAGATTTGCGGTTATAGTATCCTCAGCACGGAGCACCCTAAATTGTTTATATTTGAAACTACCCGTAGTATCTCTTTTACGATCCGAGGAAGGTTCCCGGTCGCGAACCTCGACATATTTGCCTACGTTAACTCTAAGTTTATATACGTAGAACGGCACATACGCCAACAAATGAAATCATTGTATCAAAATATGCTCGAGCAACAATGCGATAGAGAACGCCAAATATTACGAAATAGCTTAACCTTAGCAACACAAGCGCCAGACGAATTTGCATATAACTTAATGAAGGGACCTGGCTACATGGCAGTCCTAGCTGGCGAAGTAGTACACGTAATTAAATGTATACCTATAGAGGTAAATTTAATTAGGTTGAAAGAATGTTACAATCAACTACCTGTCACTCGTGGGAACGAAACATATTTCCTAACCCCTAGAACTCACATTTTATTAAAAAAGGCGACCCAAACCACATGCAATACCCTCCTTCCTCCATACTACCACTTCGGGGACACGTGGTACAAGTTCATGCCCATACCGGTAGAAGCTGTGCCACCTGCGAGCATGAAACCCATGACGAAGGCTACCTGGAAATATACTAACCCGTCTTCGCTGGCATCAAGTGGAATCTACTCGAAGGAAGACATTGAGAGCCTCCGGGAACGCATAATGTTCCCGGTGGAAAAGCCCGCTGTCCTGAATCACATGGCGCGGGGGATCAGTGGACAAGCCACCGCAAATCAAGGGATGCAGTTGCTCAATCTTCTGGACAATCACAGTATGCAACATCTTGCGGAATATATCTGGAATCGTACATGGGGGAAATTCATCCAATTCGGAACGGCAAGCGCTGGTGTCATCGGCATATTGCTGATCGCGCGAGCAATTAAACTCCTCGTGGACACGGTAATCCATGCCTACAGCCTGCATACCGTATACGGATGGTCGATATACCTCATCGGCGCAGTATGGGACTCAGTCACTAACCTTCTCATGCACCTGAGCAAACGACCCAAGGACGAAACAATCGACGTGGAAATGGGCCTCTTGGCTAGCGAGCCCGCTACAAAGTTACCGGCAGAGTTAGAGGACCCTACAGACAACCGCACTTTCCAGCCTACGGCACGCGACTTGTACCCGAATCTTTCAAATCCCCAGCAACCTAACCACGCCACCAAGGTAGTCCCTTTCCCTTGAAACAAATCTCCCACGAGAAACGACATTTTTCTTTTGACGGGCAACGATTTGGCCCACGGTTAATTAGTGATCCTCCAGTAATTTGTCATTTACATTCTTTAAATCTAATTAAAAAGGGAAGTAGAATATATGAATATATAATTTAAAAAAAAAAAATATATATATATATATATATATATATATATAATACTCTAGTTAAAAAATATAAATAAATAAATAAAAATATATATAAATGAATAAATGATAAGGGAGAGAAGATATATATACGCGGATACACAAAGGAGCAACACCTGGCATGTTCATCAGCAGCAAAAACCAGACGGCGAGGCCCAACGATGAATACGAAGCGGAATCGAAAAACAACGAAGACCACCAGCAGAAATAACAAATCGCAGGACCATCGGTGAACGATCGGCGACTGAATATAGGGCGCAACATGCAGAGAGAGAGAGACAGGAAAACATCAAGTTATATTATTTATTTCCAAATTCAGCTGAGAATTGTGGACACAGCCTTGGTTCTTCGTAAAGGTAAACGCGTCATACGGAGAGCGACACCGGTCAGCAGGAGTCCAAAGTATAGGCCGCATAAACGCCTTCCGGGGTTGACCAGGCTGGGTGATCCCAGTCGTTTTCGGGATGTTCCTGGCCCCACCGGGCTTCCAACATCCAACGAATTCCGAATGCATCGAAATCCCAGCAGTGGTCCATAACCTTCTGCGCCTCCCGGTTGTTCTTTCGGAGTTCCCTCCGAGCCTTGGCAGCCTCAATGAAGGACGACTGGAATACAAATAAATCCGTTTAAAACTTCTTGGAGACGCCAACCAGTCAACCATCCCCGTCGTCGAACTACTCACCGCTGCGGGAACGAGACGGAATATCTTCTTTGGAGCCATTGTTAAATAACTTCTGCGTCGTTTGAAAAGAAAGGAAAATCAGAATATTCGTGTCCACTCGCAACGAAAACGTTTCGTGTAATGCCCAAGCCACGCGGAAACGCGCTTTTAAGGGCACGGTCCCCATCAAAATAACCCCCACTCGAACTTCTACGATTGAGCGGGACGCGCAATTCTAAAGGGGGGAGGTGTCACGTCGTGACCAAATGCGTAAAATGTATTTTTAAGCTTAACAGCGCGATAGCGGCATTTTCATTTTTCGACGGATTTAAATATTTTTCTTTAGAGTTAGGCCTACCACGGCGGAAATGTAGCCTATCCACGATAATATAACTAAGCGTTTCTCATACCTTCCCACGCGAAAGCGTGGCGGTCTTAACGATATCGAGAACAAATATACAAGCGGGAAAAATTCGAACAGTCTCGTTGTAATCCGAACAGAGTCCGAGTACATCGCAGAGTGTCCTTAAGACCAAAAATACACAAAGGAAACCTTCGGATTACAAGGATGACGAACACGTGAAGCGACACGCAAGAAATACGTAATGATATTCGTAAAGACGTAAATATATAACGACGCAACGATGCCGAATGCCAACGATCATCCAAGAGCGGAAAAATGTCCAAATCCTCAAAATACACACTCGCTAGGAGAAAATCCTCCGACCCAGGAAGTTGACCCGGCCATAAAACGGCGCTGGTATATCCCATACGGACTCGCGGGCCTCGGTTAACAAGCCTTATCTCGAGCGTGCGTTCTTAGCGCCGACAAGGCCCCTTTTTCCTCCCTATATTTTTCCAACGCTCCAGATAACGAGACGCGGACTAGTTTCCGAGAATCGAGATGGAGATCACACACATCATAGCCTACACCCAATCATAGTCCTCAAAAATATTTCCCCTTCCAACTCGACCAATCATATGCACTTGTAAATTTCCTACATCCTTCCCACCAATCAAAAAATTAACGCATGACAAAAATGCACTTTTCGAGAAACTTCTTCTCCCACCATCCCAGCATCCAAAATATCTTACAAGCTAGGATACAACAATCTCGAAGTCAGTGTTCCATCACCACTCGTTCAGAGCTAGTCTCCCAACAGTTTCCATCGTGATCGGACAAAGTCTCCCAACAACTTTCATCGGAATAAGTAGAACATCTGTCTCCTGACAGCAAACGTGAAACTTGAACTTCGAAATTGTTCCTCATAAAAACGCGAAACTTGAACTTCGCAATTGTTCCTCATAAAAACGCGAACTGTAAGAAATCATTTAACTGTCTACGTTGAATGTGTACGTGTGAAACTCGCGTGTGTGAAAATTTGTATCAACGTGTAATCTCAACATTGTCACGGAGCGTGCGCAACCGAGGGGTCCGACCTGTCTGCGGAGGCCCGAACCCAACCGCTGTAAATCGATTATCGTATCCACGACGCACCATAGATGTAAGCGAACCTCTATGTATTTTCTTGTTGACGGAATTAACTAAATTGGTTAATTTTAATAAATCCCAAATTGTTAATTATTTGTACAGATCAATTCATTTCTTAATCGAGTCACTGCGTCGCTCCCATCTTTGCATGCACCTTTCCCTTTTTCACCCTCATCCCGAGCTATTGCGCTAGGCGTAGGCTAAAAAGAGGGAACCGCGATAAAACATATGCCCACGTCCCCTCAGGACGTGACAAAAGACAATACGCGACTGATGGATAATCCCTATAAAAAGCCTATTTATATGATTTCGCCGTTAGTCGTGTGTGAGATGACGTCCAGGAAGCAAACTATCGGAGGCGGACTTCCCATGATAAATTTCGATGAGTTTGTCGAAGACCGTGGAGGGAAAAAGAAACAAAAACGCCATGGGAATTTATTGCCGGATAGCATACGTGCACTGTTTTGCGGTCCATCGAATTGTGGGAAAACCAACGCTTTGCTCACCCTCATCATCCATCCGAATGGTTTGAGATTTGAGAATATTTACTTGTATTCCAAATCGCTCAAGCAGCCAAAGTATAAGTTGCTCGAACACCTACTCGAACCTGTGAGTGGAGTTGAATATCATCCATTCGAGGCGCATGAACACGTGATAGCACCAAATGATGCACGATCCAACTCTATATTCATCTTTGATGACATAGCATGCGAAAAGCAGGATAATGTTCGGGCCTTCTTTTCCATGGGACGACACGAGATTGTTGACAGTTTTTATCTTTGTCAGACGTACACTCGTATTCCCAAACATCTCGTGAGGGATAATGCAAATTTCGTGGTGCTTTTCAAGCAGGATGATATGAATCTCAAACACGTTTACAATGACCATGTTAATACGGATATGACTTATACGTGCTTTAAAAACATGTGCGTGAAATGCTGGAATTCTGACAAGTATGCATTTATCACGATTGACAAGGATAGCGATATTAACGGAGGTCGATATGGACAAGGTTTTGATTATTTTCTCACTATTGATAAATGACTCATCGCTGGTAGTTGAAGAGACAGTATTACGCATGCCGTGGTAGTGACAACATGAAGAGCGAACAATTGTTGCGTGAAAAGGATGTGTTGCGTGAAATTGCCAAGGCGAGCGATGCAATCAGACGAAAGCATCGAATTATGAAAATTGGGAAAGATAACGATCAGCAGAGAATGCAGGATGTCTTTAAGCCTATAGTCGGGCCATTGGAGAAATTGGTGTCGTATAAAAACGGTGAGGTGGTGGCGGTGAAGGAGGAAATTAAGGATGAGAAAGTGGGAGATAATGTTGATGAAGAAAAAGAAGATGCGTTAAATACTGTGAAACAGCAAAATGCGGCACATGATTCCTTGAAGAGTGAAACACAAGATTCGTTTAAATTGATATATGAGGATGATGATGATGACTCGCAAAATGTCGATGAGCTGATCAGCGAATATCTCCTGCTATTACAAACAAATAGAAAGGCGGGCTTGGATGTATTATACGGTGTACGAAATCTCGCTAACAACAAATTAATGATTGGCAATTCTCCGATAATTTTCGACTCTGAACATATTCATGTGGGAGATGCGAGTTATGCGAAAACTGTTGGATTAACGGAGCTCTTGTTTAAAAAAGTGCCTAATGTTGAAACTCTCACACCGGACGATTTGAAAAACTACGAAAAGATTGTAATCTCGACGAATGCGCACAAAAAATTGTATAAGCCTAGTGAGGCTATACGACGTAACACCAGCCACAAATTTAACACATATATCGCAAATATAGTCGATCATCATGTGGGTCAGGGTATGCCAAAGTATAAGCTAGCTAGAAAAAACACCCAATTGGACTATATTTATTGGGATAATCCGAACGAGCTAGTGGATCGTCTTCGCTTACTTCTGGCATCCCAAGCAGCCGGAAATTCATCACATGCGAATGAAATTATATCGATTATTGAGGAATTGCGCGAAGGAATATTTGAGCGAAGCTCAAATCATTTATTAACTCGACATCGGAGAATTTACACATTCTCATCATGAGTGTCGATGTGTTTGGACGTCATTCAAGTAGGAGTGTACTCCACAGTAAGCAAGGTCCTCCAGGTCGACCCGAGATTGGCTTTAGAATTACCGCAGATGGTCATTATGACTTGGGGCAGAAACGATTGTGTAACATTGCAAATCCGGAAGGAGAAGATGACGCCATCACTCTAAGTGCGTTACAAAAGAAATCTCGAACTATCATTACGAACATACGCAAAGAAATGAATGAGAGTAGTCACTTGTTGGTTAATGGACTTGAAGCTACGATACGAGACATTGCGAGGACACTCGAGGCCGATGTCAAAGCTCTACAAGATTTGGTGATTCGTAATTCGAACGTCATTGCTGAATTGGACGCACGACTGAGTGGACTGGAAAATGAACGAAAAAAGGGGCGCTCTCGTGCTGGAGCTACATAAGCCTGCTCGACGACACTATCCGCGTCGACATGTGGACATCCGTGGCTTGGACGAAACCTGGCAAGCCGACCTCGTCGATATGTCGTCATACGCTCGTCAAAACTCCAACCACAAATTTTTCCTCACCGTCATCGATACCTTCTCGAAATTCGCCTGGGCCGTGCCAATGCTAAGTAAGAATGGCAAAGATGCAGCAGCAGCAATGAAGTCGATTCTCGTTAAGGGCCGCATACCGCAGAACTTACACGTTGATCGAGGAAAAGAATTCTACAATTGTGACTTTAAGGCCGTCATGAAAAAGTACAATATTCACATGTATTCAACATATAGCAACTTGAAGGCATCCATTTGCGAGCGTTTCAATCGTACATTGAAGAACAAGATGTGGATGCAATTTAGTCTTCGTGGTAATTATAAGTGGATCGATATTCTTGATAATCTAATTGCCGAGTACAACGATTCTGTACACCGCACCATTAAGATGAAGCCGAGAAATGTCAACGCGGAAAATGAGAAGCGATTGCAGCAGATTTTCAATAAGCCTCCAATGAAAAGATCGCCAAAATTCGCCGTTGGTGATAAAGTGAGAATCAGCAAATTTAAGACTGTTTTCGAAAAGGGTTACACCCCAAACTGGACAACGGAAATATTTACAATCTATCGTGTGAAAAAAACTCATCCCGTGACGTACCACTTGAAGGACCATAAAGATGAACCGATCGCCGGTGGTTTCTACGAACAA
Organism: Ophion ellenae; assembly: GCA_963210295.1. Taxonomy (NCBI): domain Eukaryota; kingdom Metazoa; phylum Arthropoda; class Insecta; order Hymenoptera; family Ichneumonidae; genus Ophion; species Ophion ellenae. The sequence goes on along the minus strand of OY723385.1, from coordinate 16,169,594 downwards.
GAGCTTCTCAGTGTCAAGCACCCCGATATCTATCTCATCGAAGCGGTATTGAAGAAGCGCGGTAATCGAATGTTTGTAAAGTGGTTAGCTTTCGACAATAGCCACAATAGTTGGATAAGTAAATCCGATTTGTAGTCGATAATAAAGAAAATGGAAAAATATGTATGTTTTATGACTCTTGACCTGCTGGTCGTCCCCGCATCCCTCCAAGGCCTCCGACCGACTCCACAGCAGGCTTCCCCCCTTGTCGCCGTCGCCCTTTTTTCGTGGAACGTGAGGAGATGGATAGAGTGAATAAACACATGTGATTATAAAAAGTCCGCTTCTTCATTTACGGAAAGAAATTAATCCATTCTTGCACAATATACAAAAAACAAAAAAATACATCCATACAATATACAAAAAAATAATCCATTCTTGCACAATATATACAACAAACATCATTTTAACATCGAGTGAACAAAATATATACATCATTTTTACGAGTTTTATACATCAATATTCACAAAAATATACACAATTTTACCTGAAGGTTGTGGAAAAAAAATTACAAAACTTTTCACGACGGTATTCTGTAATGCCCCCATGGTAGGGTATCGGAGGTCCCAGGTATGATATACCGCTTATCATCATGAGGACTTAGAGCGATTTTCGTCTCACGAATGGTGTAGACCTTGTGCAACTTCGATCAATTACACGTTTGACTACGCATCATTTCAATGTCCTCCTTCAAGCATCGGGCATAATCGTCAAACGTGATTGTCCTAGCCACAACACTGCTCTTGACACCTTTAACTTTTTTAGTATCGTTCTTACCCTCGACACGTGTCGCATACATTTTCGATCGAAGTCCAATGAACTCGGTCATAATTGCGCCATTGCATTCGTCTTTCATGAGACCGGGTACCTTCTTGTTGACAAGCGGCATATCATACCTATTGTCCGCTGAATAGTCGCTCGTATCAAATTTTTCAATGTTGCGCTTCATGTCGGCATATATATCATCGCTCTCAATGGCATATATGAGACTATCCGTATCGGTATACATCACTTTACATCTATTTCGATACAGAGGTACCATATACTCGTGGTGAAATCCATACAAGCACGTTTTGGATATGTCGAGTATGCACATACCCACATATATCGGCTTATTGAATTTCACCTCGAGATTGCGCAATTCCACGGCCACGAGGTTTTCCGAAAAAACACTTCGGCTGTGGAAGTTTGGCTTCGCATTCATTGCCTCTACGCCATACCTGCCCTCCCATTTTGTCAAAAGCTTTACATCTACATGATTGCGCACATTCTCCATCGTTTTGCCAAAGACCGCATTATTCATTAATTTGAATAAATTCTTTTCGAAATCGTTTTTGGCAAGCGTTCGAAACTGGGTATTTAACTCAATATACGAACGCAGCCATGGGGATTGTGTAAACTGTAGGACTCTATGGATTTTCGTGAGGCAAAGTCCATGGTGTAAGCACTGTTGCAAATTCCGGTAGTGTATGACGTAGCGCTTTTTATCGCAGACGGTTGCTAGCAGCTTTTCCTGCTGCTTACCCGGTGGTTTTTCGTGTATTGGGCAAAACGGTAGGTCTTTGTGCGCATCATGTAGAGATTGGGGATATTCCAAGTCGACTTCAAGGATGTAGCCTATAGGTGAGTCTAGCGCGATGGATAATGGATCGAAATTGGACACGTCGTTGACCCATCGAAAATCGGCATATGGCAAGGGTTGACACATTGCCCATCCATACAAATTGTTGACGTCAAAATACATCAAGTATGATGATTCTTTCGATGGATCAAACGACTCCATTTACTTATTATTAGCGTGTGCATATCGGTTTGAGCATTGACTGAGACCACCGCGTATACCCCGCTCAACGAATAAAACCATGTCGATGTCAGTTAGTAATTCAAACTTGACATTCGAGTGTTTTAACATCGCATCCCAGGTATACCCCGGCAATGTGTAGTAATACGCGGGATCGAGGCCATAACTCTCAATGCACGTATTCCGAAAGTTTTCGAAAATATCGGCTAATAACAAGACATCTGTCTTCAAGTACAAATCGCTATAGTCACCCAGCGTTCGAATGGAGAACCGCTCCCAAACGTTCTCCGCATGTGCATACTCGCTCTCCGATACTGTAGCATCTGTCAGGGAACTATAAAATGCGTCACTTGGTGGTAAGGAAGTGTCGTCCAACCTGCTCACGTTGTCAATATACTCATAGGGGAAGACCCCTTTTCGTGTCAGCAAATTGAAATTGTCCGTCGATAGAGTTGAAAATTGCATGCGTAAAATTTTGAGTTTGTCGTGGGTCAAGAATGATGCTAATTTGTCGAGACTCGTGTTGAGAAATTTGTATGAGTCGATAAAGCGCAATTGTATTTTCTGTTTAGAATCGTCTGTGATTTGAATGTGCTTTGTGAAGGAGATGTATTTCTCTTTTGTGATTGGAAGTACATCGGTCTTTCCTTCGAACGCTGTGGCTACTTCCTTGATGATAAAATGTGCATCGTAACCCGATAAATTGTGAAAAACTACTGGAATGAAGAATGACTGTTTGTAGTTTAAATTGCAATTAGAATGAGCAGGGCCTCTATAGCGTCCAGTCAGATGGCAATGATCTCGAACGCGTATATCGTCTTGCGCAAATGGTTTCTCACATATGTGACATTGAGTCGCTGTTCGAAAACTAGCCCACTCACTCGGTGTTAAATGCACCATTGGTACATTATCACAGAAAGTTTCTTTTATCCGCAGTGCCAGATTTTTAAGTTCTTCGACAAACCATGATACGCAATCAGCACTCCGGCGTGAATGATAGGAAGATAATGAGTCATCATACGAACAACGCACGTAATATCAATACTAAACACTTCATGGTGTTGATACATATCTTTCGCTAGGTTCTCGCCATCGGTCTTTGCCAGCACACACTCCAAATCAGCATACACGATGAAAGGATGTCGCTCTTTCCGGCTAAAGTTGCTGAACTGGAGCCACTTATTGGTGTCATTCGGTAGTCGGATCGCGCAGTCGTTTATCGCCCCACAATCGACCTCGTGCGATTGCAATTTTTCCTCGGAACCAAAGTAGTGCAAACATCTGCAAAAAAAAAGATTGTTTTTGTTTAATTCATCTAGCATATATAATTACCTATATATATATTATGGTGACTACATACCGATCACAGATATATTTTTTATGCTCCTTTTTGGTCAGTTGCGCCGTCACGAGTCTCGACAGGTTCTTGATCCAAACGAAGTGCCCCACATTGTTGTCCTCAGTATCCTGCATGTACAGCAAATTGATATGCTTTTCCTTCTTGTCTTGAGTTACGCGTATTGGAACAATGTCCTTTTTGGTAGTGGTGGTATACACGTTGATCGATATATTGTTATGAGCTTCAAATTTCTTTATTTGATGTATCGTCACCGGAAATTCGATATCCTTCAGATTCAGTACTGTCGAATAATGAGGGTAAGAAATTGGACGGGCACTATCTCGTTCGGCTGGGTATAGAGCAGCGACAACTGCCCATGCGAAACATGTGTTATCTTTGGATTTGACGTTAACCACAGCTCTCTTTATCATTATTTCCCGCGGTAATGATATGGAGCACCCGGCACGCATCGGATTATACTTATTCACATTTATCGTGAGGTTAAGTATTTTCCGTAGAGCCCAGCCACTATCTCGTTCTTGAAATTCATCGAGTAATGTTAAAGTGGGCTCCACAACACGTTGTTCATACCATTCACCCAAATCGCTTGTTCTAAATAGTTCGCAGTTTCGCGTGTTGACACTTTTATTAGCATGTTTGTCTCCACTCGTGAATTCACCATTAAACACTGTATTGATTTTGATGCTGTTATGCTTGCTGATAATATTTTGCACATGTTGAAGCACTAGGTCGCGAGCATCATTTAGAAAGTGTCTCGGCTCGATGTGGCTGCGATTGATGATGGACCCGGTCAATATGCGACTCTCGAAGGATGTTTCAATCTCACGCCAGATTAACTCATGATCACCGTGTCCTGCGCCCGTGTGTACGAAACGACTCCGCACACAATTCCTCAATCCTTCCAGACGGGCTATTTGGGCTATTAGTGACTGTTGGTGTCCAATTGATAGTCGCGGGCGCTTAATCCGGCTTTGCGTTTCCAATTCTTCGATAAACTCAACGCACCGTTGTTCCCACACAGCAAAATCTTCGTATGAACTTAGAAGCGCGGCTTGGTCGTGCAAGATTTGTTCCGACTTCTCCGCGTTGCCCTCCATATTTGATGAAACGAGGCTTCCGAAAAGAGATGATGTTCACTAACTGACTGCTCGATCCAAAGTGTGAACACTTGTGAGCGCAGCAGATCATTAAAAATGGTTTTCCCCTTTAGACATTTTTCGTCTTTCCCTACCATCTCGGAAAAAACCACCAACCCACGAGAATTTTCTAATATCGCATTGGAATGCCGGGAAAAATAAAAGAGCATCTCAGTCGAGATCCGTGTAGTGAAAAAAAAAATTCATAGGCTCTCCATCGGTGCGCAAGTGGTCCACGGTCGAAGCCTAAAAAGGGTCTTTATCCATAGATCTCCCAAAGATTATAGTTTTTCAAAATAAACACCCCGTTATCATATATATGCTCGGAATAGCGGAGCAATAAAAAAAAATCTAATAGCTTGGAGAGTGGTGTCAACGAAGAAAAAATCCTTAACCATGGGGCTAACTTGTCCAGACCTGCATGATTGCAAGTGTCGGCATCAAGGTTTGACGTTGCACTCTCTGTATATATTATCATTCAGAGATGAAAAACTAAAGCCCTGTAAAATGGAAATGCATTTTTTTCCCCGGATCACTGTCTTCGTCACATGCAGTCGTAAAATTTGATGGGTTTTCAAGTGTGAACCTATGGAATGATGAGGCTCGAGTTACACATGCGAAGCGATAGGGTATGACGGTCCCTGGCGCTCGACGTAAGAAAAAAAAAGAGTCGTAAAATTTGAGACTTTCGGACGAGGTGGTTGAAACGTTGCCGTGTATAACAGCGTCTCGGACATTAGCCTCCGTCGTGATAGTAGAAAAAAAGAACATCTGGATAAATTCATGCACCTTTTCTTAGCCCTCTACGTGACTTCTTAAGAGACAACGTCACACACACACACACACACACACACACACACACACACACACACACACACACACACACACACACACACACACACACACACACACACGCACGCACGCACGCACGCACGCACGCACGCACGCACGCACGCACGCACACGCACACACACACACACACACGCGCACACACACACCACACACACACACACACACACACACACACACACACACACACACACACACACACACACCACACACACACACACGCACGCACGCACGCACGCCGACCTCCCCACGACCGTAGCGCCACCTTGGCTTCCCTACACGCACGCACGCACGCACGCCGACCTCCCCACGACCGTAGCGCCACCTTGGCTTCCCTACACGCACGCACGCACGCACGCACATACACACAAAACACTCATCGACGCCCCCCCCCCCCACCCGCCAGGCGCTTCGCGGACCACATCCCCCCCCGCCGCAGAGGCCCCTCTGTGACGTCACACGCGCCCCGGCGACCTCCCCACGACAGTAGCGCCACCTTGGCTTCCCTACTTTTGACACACCACCTCCCCTTGCGTTAGAACCGGCCTAGTACATCTACTTACCACCGCAGCACTTAATACCGTTCGAATATCGGGGACCGTCTGAAGAAATTTCAGATTCGGATTCTCTCGACGAAAGTCTCATTGTCGGCAAGGATCGCGTCACCGCCATCTTAGAACTACTGAAACTAGAGTATCTCAGCGACGAGGAGACAGAACATGTTCGTTCATTTGTAACCACGTTTCCGGATCGTTTCCACCTTCCGGGGGATAAACTAGGCCACTCAATATTGATTACTTGCACAATTCCTACTACCGATGACCTACCAGTGAACACACGGCAATATCGGTATCACATGGTCCACAAGGAGGAAATCCAACGCCAGATGGACAAACTCCTCCACAAAGGAAAGATACAACCAAGTATTTCACCCTACAACTCACCACTCTGGATAGTACCTAAAAAGGCAGACGCTAATGGTAATCGAAAATGGCGAGTCGTTATCGATGACCGTGCTCCCAACGAGAAGACATTACCGGACGCGTATCCGCTCCCAAACATTACGGATATACTGGACCAACTGGGAGGTGCCAAATATTTTAGCATTTTCGATTTGACCAGCAGATTTCATCAGATCGCAATTGATCCGAGAGATCGTCCGAAGACCGCCTTTTCCACTCCTGAGGGCCATTACGAATTTGCAGTGCTCCCTTTTGGTTTGCGAAATGGCCCCCCGGTATTCCAACGTCACATGAACGTGGCCTTGACGGGACTCAACGGTTGCGAATTATTCGTATACCTTGATGACATTATTATCTACGCCCCCACGCTAGAGGAGCACGGAAGACGGCTGAGCAATCTCTTCCTCCGTCTCCGGCAGTACAACCTAACGCTCCAAACAGAGAAGTGCCAGTTTCTTCGCACGGACGTAACCTATCTGGGCCACATTATTTCTCGCGATGGCGTCCGACCAGACCCGATGAAGATCGAGGCAGTCCGGAAGTACCCCGCTCCTATCAACGTAAAAGAGGTACAGCGATTTCATGGATTCGCCAACTATTATGAACGTTTCATCAAGGATTTCGCCAGCAAGGCCAGACCGTTAAGCGACCTTTTAAGAAAGGACAAAATATTCGTCTGGACAGAATCGGAGCAGAAAAGCTTCGATGAAATCAGTGAAGCTCTTTGCACGAAACCAGTCCTTCAATACCCGGACTTTAGTCAGCCCTTCGTCCTCGCCACCGACGCTTCAGATGCGGGTCTCGGTAAATATCATAGTAACGACAAGGAATACTTAGCGGCTACCTGGGCGATTGCATATTTCCGGCCGTACTTGTGCGGATGGCTATTTACTCTGGTCACAGATAACCAAGTTGTTGCATGGCTGCACAACATGACAGACCAGTCTAGCCGAAGAGCTCGCTGGAAAGCCAAGGTAGGCGATTACCATTTCATTGCCAAAATACAAACCGGGCAAACTAAATCAGAATGCCGACGCACTCTCTCGAAACCCAATTTCAACCGCCCTCACCGTCATGGCCTTCCCCACGAATTTGTCGGGGAGAAAACCTCGCACAAGAGACGGCCCAGCGTCAACGGTCTCGCTCTTAAAGCGACCCGTTCATAATCGCCCACCGAACAAAGGACAGTCAACCAAACCTTCCACGGTACGAAATACGAGCTCTATTGCGGCCCGAGTAAAATGTCGAGACGAGGTGAGGCCTGCTGCGAGGCGCGTCACCTATAAAGAACCGGAGTCTGAAGATCACAGCGATGAGTCCTCTACTGACGCTGTTTCTCCAATCCGGGTCACTCATCGTAGTATGACACCTAGCCTCGAGAAGTCCACCATCAATTCAGAACGACCTGACGATTTGCGAGCCGCAGATCCGCTCTGTGACGACGTATTCGTATCAGAGCCTGAGCAAAACTCAAAGGCATCGACCTCGGACCCTATAGTCGAAATCGCCCCGCCGGCTTCGGATGAGAGTGAGACCGAAGCAGAAACTGTTGCTGATAGGACGCTGACCCCAGAAAAACTCCTTACGGAGCCTACGGAGAGGTTAGCCGCCGGTGAACCATCCAACCGATTTTTAGAAGACTTGAGAAAATCTTTTTCACAGTTCGACGAATCCCTATGAGCGCGTGAGGAACCAGACGAAATCATCGACGTTGAGAACTGCCCATCATCGGCGGAAGACCTACCCGGCCTCATAGAAAAGGGGTACCGCTGCATTCGGGATCTCAGCAGCGCTCTTAGAGAACACGAAACCGACGAGGGAACCTTGGAAAACCGTTGCGGAGCGGTCCCAACGGAAACATCAGCCATTATTCCTCCTACCCGGAAATCAACAATCCCAATCCCATTACCTGCGTATAAGCCTATAGCTAAGTCGAGTCCTTTCCCGACCTCCTCCACAACCATTCGAGAGCCCCCCGTCATGGAGAGTCAACACCAAATTGTTCCACAACCCACGCCATTACTACCGATTAGTGGGTCGAAACAGTACGAACTTAGAGGCTCTCCCACTCCCTACCTCGATGTGGATTCAGGGGAATCCGGAGAAGCTCAGTTAGACACCGATACTTGCAAAACTACCATCACGAATAAGATCACCGACTGTATTGTCAAACTATGTCGAGAGGGTTTGACCTATGACAAGGATAATGTACCCCACTTTATCAGCGTTGATTGCAACTCTCTAAACACCATCGGAAAGTTGCTATCCGACCTCGAAAAAATCGACATAGAAAATTTCCATAGTCAAAACCTCAAAATGGGACACATTGTCATAACATCGAAAGGAAAGTTTAAAGTCCTAAGTGCCGTCATCAAACCACATAATTTTGACAAGCCCAGTTTTCCGGATATTGCAACGGTAATGCAGAATCGACGCATTGCCGTTGAGCGCTACTCGATCCGTTCGTTACGCATCTCACATCCTGGCGATGACCTCGAAGCTTTGCCCTATGACACGCTTAAGGAGCTGTTAGAGTGTACTTTTCATGGTGTACCTATCACCATCTATATCTGCACCAGTCTCGTTACACACGAACCCCCGCAAGAACAGCGGGGAGATATAATCCGAGAGGCCCATGAAAGCCTACCCGGAGGACACAAAGGCATCATCAAGACATATCGGCAGCTAAGAGAACGTTACCAATGGAAGGGAATGAAAGAGGAAACCGAAAGCCTTGTTCGCCAATGCAAAGTTTGTCAGAAGGAAAAATTGGTGCGAATAAAAACTCGGGAACCAATGTTGATTACGGACACCCCATCAGAACCGTTTGAAAAAATCACTCTTGACACCGTCGGCCCGCTTAAAATTTCACTTAATGGTAACCGACATATCCTCACTATTCAGGACAATCTTTCAAAATTCTGTGCGGCTATACCCGTCCCAAATATCAAAGCCGAAATGTTGGCGCTAGCGCTTTCTAAAAACTGGATCGCCCTGTACGGCCCTCCCAAGAGCATTCTTACTGATCGTAGCACCGCATTCACGAGTAACCTTCTTGAACAGTTAGCCAAAATTTTCCAAATTCAAAGAGTGACCACTACCGCTTACCGCCCTCAATCAAACGGATCGCTTGAACGTAGTCACGGAGTCCTAGCTGAGTATCTGAGAGCTTTCCACAACCGCTTTGACGACTGGGATGAATTGTTGCCCTTCGCAATGCATGCGTACAACACCTCGGTGCACGCTGGGACCAACTTCACACCTTATGAGCTGTTATACGGGAAAATTTCGCGACCGATGTCCGCGTTCCCGCCTGTCGAAAGAATCGATACGTATCCAGATTACATGACTGACTTTACAACACGACTTGAAGAAATACGGCAAATCGCGACGACCAATATCGACCTGGCTGAACGACGTTCGAAAAAACGATATGATTGTTCGTCCAACCCTGCTTCCTTCAAAGTTGGTGACGAAATTTACGTCCTGCGGAACCGCGTAAGGGTAAATTGGACTCGCAGTACCATGGCCCTTACGAGGTCGCTGAAATCAGCGAAAAAGGAAACGTCGTATTTATAAACAGTCGCGGCAAGCCGGAAATGGAACATCCTAACAAACTCAAATTGGCCTATTAATAACCGATAGCACGAGCCCCTCTGTTTCAGATCCACGATGGAAGATGCTTCCGTACATGCTCGTCGTCACGATGATAGCCGTGGCTTGCAACAGCGTGGCCACGCCCTGCTACCAGATCCACGAGAAGTACTGGATCATGCTGGAATGTTCTATGAGCGCCTGCCAGACATGCGGGTTACGACTACTAGCTGGAACATCATCTCATACGTTGACGTCAACGAACTCCTTGAATTCGAGTCCTGGACACCTCCATAGGCCATTCGACTCGTAGAAGATTGCCAGAAGCACCTGAGCGCCGCACAATGTACGACTCTCGCTCCGGTTGGCCGGTTACTTTGCCCATCATGAGAAATTCCGCAATTTGAAGGACCTAGTCCGTAACCTCGTCTTTCCTGATGGCATCCCAGCTCAGACAAGACAACAGGAACAACGTGGAGCTTCTCTCGCTTTCATAGGATCCATTTCCCACGCTCTCTTCGGAACCATAACGGAGGACGAAGCTAATTTCTACGCGAATCAAATTAATCAACTCGAAACACGGAACGAAGATCTTGTCCATTTGGTCCAGAACACCACCCACATAATCCGAGGAGCAATAAACAACTTGGAGTCCAACCTCCTCATCGCGGAACACAACATCCGGGAACTCGCCAACGTCACGACGCAATTGCAGAAAAGTCTACAGAGGGGACAAAATTAAATTCGAAACCTGGAGTACGCCGTCCACTTAATGGGGTTCGCCACTCTCATGATAGATACCATCGATGGTTCCAACCACAAACTCCGCGAGATGATCGACGCCATACGTGACGCTCAACGCAGTATTCTCCATTCGAGCCTGCTTTCCATCGAACAGCTCAAGGAAGCAGCGGGCCGAGTCCACAGCACGACATGCACCGAGTTCCCCATCGCCTTAAACGATCTACACGCGGTTGAAATTTCCAGCATTGGCCACCTTAGAACCAAATATCACCATGGCCAACTTATCGTGAGGTTGATGATACCGCTTCTAGAGGCCGAACCCTTTCGGCTGTACCGCTTGTACCCGTGCCTAAAACCGCAAGATCACCGCGGAACCTCAACGGGTGCCGCTTACATTTAACCTCGGCAACCTTATATTGCCATGTCGAACGAACAAGGCAAATACTTGCCTTTGATGAAGAATATCTAAAGGGTTGCTACCATCACCCTGATTACCATGACTACGCCCTCAAGGCCACCCTCTTAAATGTGCATGATACCAACATATGCGAAGCACACCTTCTTATATCACCCACGGCAGAAGCCTTGAATAATTGCGACATCAGGCTAACGCGGGATCATCAACCCCAGTGGACATATTTGGAGAACACTCATGGTTGGCTATATTCTCTGGAAAGCTCCGAAGTTATCAGGATCCAATACCGAGATGGTACCCGGAACACCGTCACCGTTCAAGGAGCAGGGATCCTACAATTAAACCCAGGATGTACCGCATACACAATACACGCCACTTTGTCACCTTCAGACTCCGTGTCGACATCCATCCACCACCTCTATCTACCACCCACGGCTCTGAACATTACCCAACTTGCTCCCTGCTTCTTTCCGCGAGCAAATACTCGCTCAAGGGGCTACTTCAACAATTCGATGTGAGTTTGAATTCCGTCGAAACCCATCTTCAAGATCTGATCCCGAAGAAAAAGGCGAAAAGGTGGTACCATGACACTCAGACCTGGACGTTCAGCGGCGTCGGACTTTCCGTCCTAACGTGATTACCCACGGAACGTTGTAAGTAGTGTTACATCCGTATCTTATTTTTAATAGGTTAATCTTAATACGTGTACAAACTATACCTTACGTTCGGAAATCCCACATTCCTTTAACTTGCGACACCTCACATTGTGGAACCCAGAATATTGCGGGCAATCGGAGTTCCTATTTCCCCACAATGCTGACGACCTATTCAGCAACTTGTAACGCGAACGAACTCCAGCGAGAACACGGGAACCCGCTCAGCCGGACTCATTTCGAAATTCGTCACTTCGAGACAAGTAAAATTGCTGATTGGCACAAAAATTTAGAGGTAACCCACCATCGAGTTGCAATAATTTACGTTAGTCTTTCGCGAATCTGAGGACAGAGGAGAGCTCCGCAGAGACTCCTCTCTGTGTGTCGAGTCCTTCCCGTCTCCTTGTAAGTTCATTCCCGAGCCCGCGACTTCGATCTATACATCGCGAAACCAAAATCTCTCGGGGAGGCGCTTGAGATGCTAGAGGATCTATCCCCCGATTCGTTAGCCGGGGCGGTAGAATCGAAGTGTGGAGAACGACCGCGGACCCCCGTCAGCGACGCGCTCGCGTTAGTCGCCAAAACGGAGGCAAAGCGAAGAGATTCGTGTTCGCCTTCTCCCACGTCCCGCCCTGAATCGGAACGAGAACTGCGAAAAGAGCCAGCACCGCGATTCAGTAGTCCTAGTAGGTCGGAACATTTTAGACCCTCGGGAACATCGAAACACCGAGACGATTCGCCTGCCAGATCAAATCGACCGAGGTCACCCGATGACCGAGGTGGATGTGAGCGACGTTATTGTTGTTTGCACGGTTCCGGTTGCGGATGTTGCCCTTGGAACCAGCGGACCCCTACTCAATATCACAAAGGGGGTGGCTCTAACCACGGGTACTGCTGTGCCTATACAAGTGGGTGCAATTGCTGTCCTTGGACCGTCACCGCTCAGAGATATACCCGCGGCAAGCGCTCAACATCATCGCCCGTCGCGGATCAGCGCAGTTCGCGACCCCAGAGTCCCGAGCCTTTAAACTCCAAAGGGGCTCGTCGTCCGGACACGGCGAGCCAGCCTCCTTTCCCTACCAACGAAAAACGCACAGGAAACCGAGGTCGAAGTAGAGTCTCCGGTTGTCACACTATCTGCACTGGAGCTTGTCAATGGAGTCCAGAAATTTTATTGTGATTCCGGGTCGAATTTAAATTTCATCAAACTTCGTGCCCTCCGTGATAACGTGACGTATGAAAAGGCGTGGTTGTTGGGGACGGTAAAATTAACGATAAATGACCAACCCGGTACCTTTTACGTTGTCAAGGAATTCGTGACAGAAAGCAACGGACTGCTCGGTAGACCCTTTATGTGCCACGAAAAAGCCGAGCTATCGTTTCATCATAACGCTCTCGTGATGAAGAGTGATCCTATTTGTCCCCGACCGTTTTTAACAAACGGCTCGCCGCAAACGATCTCCGCGCCGAGTGAGAAAATTTTTACCATCAAAGCTCGAACACGGAAACCCTTGGCAGTCGCAGTCACGAATCCGGACCTTCGTGAGGGTTATTTGCCATGAATCGAGACTGAACCAGGGTTATACATCGGCAACGCTCTGGTATCCTAAAAGAACGGGATATATCATGTTCTCGCAATAAATACGTTAACTCATGACGTAGACATCGAGGTCACGCCGCAGGAAATACTGCCCATCGAATATTATCAGGCTGGTCCAGGCAAGGACAGTGGTTCGTCAGACGACGAAACATTGCCGCCGCCGGATCGCATTGCGGCAGCCCTAGAAGCTTTGCGCTTGGACGGGCTGAATGACGTCGAACGTTCTCACGTCCGTCGAATCGTGGAAGAAGACCCTATGCGATGTAAATTGCCTGGCGACCAACTACCCAGTACAAGCCTCGTTGCACACCGGATACCAACGGAAAATGATTTGCCAGTGAATACTCGCCAATACCGATTCCCTTCCATTCATCGAGGAGAAGTCGAAACACAAATCGGCAAAAAACTCGGGAATAGAGTAATCATACCATCGCAATCCCCGTATAATTCTCCGGTATGGATTGTGCTTAAGAAACCCGACTCTCAAGGTCGGCCGAGGATGCGGATGGCGATAGACTTGATAGGAAACTGAACGAGAAAACTATCTCCGACGCCTACCCACTACCAAATATATTTGATATATTGGACCAGTTGGGCGAGGCTCAGTACTTCTCGACCTTCGATCTGGAAAGTGGTTTTCAGCAAATTCTAATGGATCCGCGTGATAGCGCCAAGACCGCCTTCTCGACACCGTACGGCCATTATAAGTACGTTCGCATGCCCGAGGGTTTGAAGAACGCACCCGCGACTTTTCAGCGATTGATGAATAGTGTACTTCGAGGTCTCCACGGTGCCGAATTGTTCGTTTACCTTGACGATATTGTTGTATTCGCTCGATCGTTGGAGGAACATGGCGCAAAATTTCGTCGATTAGTTCCCGACCCCGAAAACGGCGAAAAATATCCGGCAGTTCCTCGGACTGGCTGGATACTATCGGAGATTCATCATCCATCAACATTTTTCCAGTCGTGCCAAGCCGTTATCGGATCTCTTGAAGAAGGGTAAGCCGTTCGAGTGGGGAAGCGCGCAGCGACGAAGTCTGCGTGATCTGCGTAAGACCCTTTGTACGGAACCCATACTCAAATTTCCCGATTTTAACCGACCATTTATGCTCACCACGGACGCGTCAGATTACGCGGTTGGGGCCATGTTGAGTCAAAAGCACGATGGCTTTGTCTTTCTAATAGCCTACTTCTCCCGCATACTTCTCCCCGCCGAGATAAATTATGGTACAACGGAGAAGGAATGTCTCGCTGTCATAAAAGCTTTAGAGCATTTCCAGCCGTATTTATATGGCGGAAAATTTAAACTCGTCTCCGATCACGAGCCTCTTAAATGGATTGGCTCTATGAGTGATCCAGGAAAGAGGTTGGTACGTTGGAGACTGAGCCTCCAAAATTACAACTATGAGTTTGACTACAAACCTGGAAAGCTAAATATCAATGCGGACGCTCTTTCCCGTAACCCCATAAATCCACTATCATCAGAATCGTGCGAATCGAAGGATTCGGACCGGCCGACAATGGTACTTCCTATAGATACTGGGAGACCCCGGCTGCACTCCGCCCCGAGTGAACGTCGTGTGGGGCCGATGAATCCAAGGCACCCCGATCCTAACGCTCGGAGCCCTATTGCTCGCCGTACGCGTGGACAAACAGCTGATCAAAATGCAGCACGCGGGCGACCCAATTATGCAGAGTCTTCGGGAATAAGCTCGGGAGAGGAAGCCCGACCCATACAGCGGCTAAATCGCAGCATGCTCCCTACCCCCCCCCCCTGCCCCGAAATGACGAATTCTCAATCATCCGCCACAGCTAGCCGATAAGACGCTGTGTCCACCACCCGTGGCTATAGACGTCGGGGCCCCCGGCCCTGCTAGTCCTAACGAAATTATCGTTTCGGTCGAACCTCCTCCTACCGATACGGAGGACAGTAATCCCGTGGAAGATTTTGTTCCCGACGGAAACGAATCGGTCCACGAGGGGCTGCAACGTACCTTCGGAAAATTCGACGAGTCACTGAAACAACTCGAACAGAAATTTTGCGAAGGGCGAGAATGATCAGCCGATATGGTTGAGGTATCGTCGACGGTCCGGGAAGTCCTCATCGATTCAGATCCTATCATAGATAGAGATGATCACATACTGAGCAATCGATTGGAGAAATTGTCTAAACGGTTCCAACGGCTAACTGAAGGGGAGCTCCTACGGAGAACTAGCCTTATAGGGCCCCGTTTTTCGGGTAGGAGCGAGCGAGGCAGCCATGTCGATGACGAGCGCGAGGTGTGCGGGGTGCCAGCAGCAGCTTCTACGCTACTGCAAGAGTCAGGCAGCGAGACCGAGGAGCCTCGCTCGGGCCCCTTCCTCCATCCCTCCCTTACACCACCATCGCCACCGAGCGCACGATGGGGTGACGTAAAGTCTTCAGGGCAACGCGCTGTGCTTCAGCCAACCGGCCATAGGATAAACAAGGGGATAGATGTGGTGATTTGTTGTGGCAGGACTCAGGTCCCTTCCCCCGAGTCGAGGGAGGCATAATTAAAGAGATGCACTCGAGCCTTATAGGCGGCCATAAAGGCGTTACTAAGACCTATAGGCGAATTCGAGAGCGTTTATATTCGCCTACCCTCAAAAACGACATCCAAAATTACATCCGTCGCTGTAAGGGTTGCCAAGAGCAGAAACTCGTTCGTGCAAAAACCCGCGAACCCATGCTCTGGGTCGATACATCAGCAGACACTTTTGATAAAGTATCCCTTGATACCGTTGGTCCGTTGCCTATTACTCCTTACGGGAATAAGCAACCACCGTTACAGAGGCAATAGTGCGTCGGCTGTACAGCCAGTTCGGAGCTCCACGGGCAATTCTAACTGACCGTGGAACCTCATTCACGAACGGGTTATGGAGGGAAATCTCCAAAATCTACAAAGTAGATCATGCGACAACATCCGGTTACCGTCCCCAAACTAACGATGCGTTGGAACGAAGTCATATCATTCTAACAGAATATATCAAGCACTACGCGGACCGATACGACGATTGGGACCGTTTACTGCCCTTTGCTGAGTTTTCCTACACTACAAGCGTTCACGAGGCGACAAATTTTACGCCTCATGAGGTTGTGTATGGAAAAACAGCCCGACAGCCTAGCGAATTTCCGACCCAAGACCGTCTAGCTAGAAGTAATTCGTTCCTTGTTGAGCTCATAAACCGACGAAATTAAATTCGAGAGATGGCCAGGAAATCCACGAATCGAGCTAAAGAACGCCCTAAACTATACTACGACTGTAAATGCCGGCCCTTTGAGGGAAAAATCGGGAATCAGGTATACGTTTTAAAAGAACCTCGGAAAGAAAAATTCGACACGCAGTATCACGGTCCCTATAAAATAAGATCGATTACCGATAGGAATGATGTCGTCTTCGAGACTGAAAGAGGTGAACGGTTCACTAAACGTATTGATAAAATCAAATTAGCCTACCTCTAGTTAGTTTCAACTGTATGTATATTATCGCCATTATGTGTGTCCATGTCTTCGCGGGCCGTTGAATGACAAATTCAACACCCAGGAACCCCTGCGTCGCCAACAACTCGAAGATAACGACGAGCTACAAACGCCGGTGCAATTACAACGCGCTGATTGGAGACTTATACTAGTCATCAACCTTGTCGAATTCATCGCTTCCTTCCCTAAGGAGGACGAAACCTGTCAAAAATTCAGACAGAATGCCTCAAATATAACTCGGAGGCGGGTTGTGAAGGGCTGCTGCGTAGACCATGTATAATATCGAGGCTACGGCGCAGCCACCAGCTAACTACACATCGATGTAGTAGGTGTAGGGGAGGAAAAATTCTTCTACGAGCCAAGAGTAACGCTTAAAATATCCATGCCATAGGCGAGCATAAAAGAGAGAGAAACGGCACTTTTTCACTCTGGCCAGCTTCGCAAGCCAAGCGGGAATAATATTCTTATTCCTAATCTACACTTCGAGGGCTCGGCTATCTCTTTCTCGGATGCATTTGGAATTGGTTGTGCTCGCGAAGAAAGAGCTGTCATCCAGCCGAAGGGAACTCGCAGGAGCATTCGGCCCGAGAAAATTCTCAAGAAGGCAACTCGACACCTAGCCTGCCGATAAGTACCTCGAGTCCGGCGCGAGAGGACCCACTTCCCCGCTCCGTCCCTCGTCAAGAATTTCTTGTCGGCTAACGAAGCAAGGAATGGGAAAAGAGGGGCGCAAGGTGAGGAAGGCCTGCTCGGCCAAGGAACGTTCAATAGTCTCCTGCAGCCCGTTGCAATAACGAGGTGGACAACAAATAATCTCCCGATATCTCCGCCGCGAGGAATGCCCGTCGTGCGCGAAAGACCTCCGGCAGTGCACGGACTTATTAGTGTGCGTCAACGAATTTGCCCGGGCACGACCCGCGAATGACCTACCCCCGTGGTGCCCCATGTGCGAAGTGCCGATTGAAGAGTCGAAAGAGGACTGCCATTCCCCTCCCCACGCCTGCAAGTGTTACGTGAAATTCCGGAAGTCGGTGTGCACTCACATTAAGTCCGGAGGTGGAGCGTCACCTCGGGCTCACGGTCAGGGCTACGCGCAGGACTGCCAACGTTCCCCCGTCGACCCCATCGCCAATCTCGAACCCGACCGTCACGCAAGATCGGGCGATCGAGATGACGCAGACCCAAAAGGGGGCTGCGGTTTCGACGCGAGTAATCGGGATGATTCGGGACCCGCGCTATCTCGGAGATGAAATCCCGACGAAATCATCAGGCAGGCAGGAGACGGTGGTGAGAGCCCTCGACCCCGGCACCAAGGCGCGCCCCGAAAACGTCGTCGTTGCTCCCTCTCGCGACTCATGCCTGATTTGCGGACTTACGATCGCGGGGACGAAGTTCGCGGACCACGCGGGAAGCTGCCTATCACGCTGGGAGAAGAACGGTACGCTTACGGAAGCTCCGAACGCGGTCGTCGCCCGGTCCACCGCAGCCGTTCAACCACTGGCGGGGGCGCAGGCAAATAAGACTCGACCTCGTAATTCGTCGACAACGACTCGTGCCGCAGCCGATTCAGGCAAGTGGGACGCAGAGGGTCCTGCCCGTCATCGGAACCGCAGCACCACCGCAGGACAGTCTTCTCACCAGCAGAGATTGGCGAATTTCGGGGAGTTGGTCCAAGCGGCCGCTGCTCAACCCGAAATGAGAGATCAACGGGAGAAGCTCGGAGAGTTAGTGACCAAGCGAAAAATTCCCTAGTGAAATTCCTAGTGAAAAATCCCCGCGCTAGAACAGTTCGACGAAGACGTCGATCTCCCTAAGGGGGGGGGGGGGGGTGTTGTCACGTCCCGTAAATTTTTTTTTGTTTAATATAAATATAATTATTTTCCTACGACTCTGTGCCTCGTGTCTCTGTGCGGTGTCCGGTGCGAAACGCCGACGGTGGGACCGGATGTACCCGATCGAATTTCGCTGATCGAGCATCGCCTGATCCGTGGGGTTCGACCACGGGACTCCGGGAGCGAACAAGTTTCCGTGGACGTTGCCAAAAACGCTACCGGGCTAATAGCGACCGAGCTAATGTCGATCCGGTGGCGGTACGTATGAACAGTTCCGATTTGTCCACGGTTCGCTTCTGGAGTCGGAGAAAACTCCTAGTAACAGCAGTCCTCGCGGCGGTGTAATAAGTCCAGGCCTTAGACCCGGCGGACCCGCATAGAGACGTCAGTCTTTACTAGTAACAGCCTAGTAGCAACAGAGCTCGCGGCGATGTAATAAGTCCAAGCTAGCAGCCCGGCGGACCCGCACAGAGGCGTCAGTCTACTATTTACTATTTACTATTTACTATTAATTTTAACTTCCATTATTTCATTACCAAAATAAACTTCGCATCAGTGATAAAGGTGCGGGGCCTACGGTAAAACCCCGATCAAAATAAAGGACCATAAGTTCAACGTGCGGTGTGCGGGAGAGAAACGCGGGGAGAATTGTCCCCGCGGAAGAGCGTGCTTGACCAAGAGTGAGAGAGCGACGCGGAAGAAACTGTCCCCGCGTAAAGGCGTGATTGCCCACGGAACGTTGTAAGTAAAATTAACATAATATAATAAAATATCATTGATAACCATTTACCCCTAAATAGCATTCGTTAGAATTTGTTTCCCCACTCCCATTTCCACAGGAGAATTTTCCGGGCCCGTATGGGACGTGCAGCTATCCCTTCTACTTTGATGAAATTATATTAACGAACCCAAAGGTAAAATAAAATCGTCCCTTCTGGACGTAACACGCTCAACGGATGTATCACTTTGAAACATGCATATCGCCGTCATAGGATGTATCACTGAGACACACGCATATCGCCGTAATGTTGCGCCCATCGAATGTATCACTGACAAAAATGCATATCACCGTCATATTGCTTGCATGGCATGTCTACTACCAGTGCTAACCCAGTGGCGTAAAATTTGCAGATATTAATTGTGGACACTTCAGCACGGTGATATGAGTTCAACGTGCTCCAAATGTACGATGCATTTGTAAACGACATATTGAGATCAAATTGCTTTGTACATTTACTATACTAAATGAGTTCATGGCTTTGCATCGTGACATGGAGTCCATGCTGTAAAATTTGCTTCATCAATTGTATGCACAGCGTGATGATCATGACTGCCTATCTGGGACCATATTACTATTATAATAAAAAGTTCGAATCACGATTATATAAAAGTACAACGTATGCATCACACAAGTACTGTATGCATGTATAACTGGAAATACTGTGCAACGACTTGGCGTGCATAGTTACGAAAAAAGCTCGTCGAAGGATGGCGTTTTCTCAACAACTTGACTATCAGGTTAAGAAAGACCTGATAGCCTGATTAGCGTAATCGCCTGATAGCCTGATAGTCTGATGACCTGATTAACGTAATTTATTATGTAACTGCAAACCAAGTTTCCGATTCTGCATAGTACAAATAAAACAATCAGCGATGTACCCCTAGACCACACGGCGCTTGAAATCTCACTTTATTTACATAGTTTGAAAAGTCACGTGGAGGTATTCACATTCTACTCTATTACAGAACCACCATACATCTCATGGAATCTATTACGTCGCGTTCGTCCAATAGACATAGTTTTGGCAGGCTGAACAGCTCATTTCTAATAATTCTGTATATCTGATGCAGTAACTGATGCGATGTTACAATTTGAAATAATCCGAGTAAATAAATTGTTCCAAAAGTTACTTATGGAAACGGTAGAAACGGTTCGCCGAGGAAATCGTGTATCTTCCCGAGCGTTTTTTTCTGAACCATGCACGCCAAGTTGTTGCACAGCATTTCCAGTGATACATACATACAGTACTTGTGTGATGCATACGTTGTACTTTTATATAATCGTGATTCGAACTTTTTATTATAACAGCAATATGGTTTCTTAAAATAAAATGTTGAGAAAAATAGTATTTCTAGGGTTTGACAATTTATTGTACGTTTTGAGTAAATTTGCTTGGCTATTGCATAAAAAGTTATTCCATTTCTTTTGTATGTTTGAATTGAAAAAGTAATAATGTAACCAAAAGTATTGTTTGAAAAAAATCACAAGTATTTCGAGGTTAATTCGAATTTTGTAGATAGTGAAACGAACGATAATTTTTCGAGGGCATTTTTTATTACTTGTATATAGTACATGACAAATTAAAGAAATTAAGTTTTTATTAACCATGATTAATAATAATTAACCTAAAAATGCCATGATGTATTGTTAACCAATTAATCCCTGTTCGTGAATTCCTTGCGGTGGAATTGGTTAACAATACGGAGTAGGTAGTGAAAAGGTGAAGGAATTAGGAAGATGGAGTACTTGGAGTTAGAGGTGCCTCCGTATGAAGGTATGATTCTTAGCGTTACGTGGCATGAAATAATAATGGTAAAAAAGATTGAGTTATAGAAACGTTTTGTAATGAGGATGTATGGAAATGGAAAACATATAAATGTACAAGAATCAAATATAAGAAGTGACTGTAACCCGAGTCGAAATTTTCACCGTATTTTGCCCCTCCAGATCCTCACAGTGGTAGGAGATAAAGGTAGTAAAGTAGCTTCGTATTCAATATAAAATGAGCTCCTACTTAGGGCCTAGAATGGGAACAAATTTCCCTTTTCTCCACTTGCAGGCGCTAAGGAGGACGTCGATTGGCACACGTATACACGCACATATAGAGATACATATGCCTGAATACGCGCATGCGTAGACCCACGTATATACCCGCACATATACACGCCTAAGCATACACCAACACACGTATACCAGTACCTATACGTATGCATACGTGAGGGCAATTCCTATCAAAAATATTGTAACTGTTTGCCCAAGATCCATGTCTTCCATTTTGGGAAGTTGCTGGAGTTGCAGGGGCAAGTTTGAAGCGAGTGCGAAAGGTTCGCTGGGTGAAGATAAAGGAAAGGCCATTGGAAAAGTATAGGCCTCTACGGCGTACGCGCGATCCTACCTAGTCCAACGCATGATGGTTACTGAAAACTATCAGACCCCCTCTTTCGAATGCGACCATCCCCACCCTCGTTTCGTCGAAACAGCCAAATGCGCGATAGATCCAAACGCAATCAAAAGAGGAGCTGCAACGACTTCAGCTAGGTTAGGAAGGAGTATAAGGGCATATGCAGGAGGTAAGCACTAAAGGAAGAGCATGTGGCGGCCCATAGTAGGACTTCTAGCAGTAAACAGACTCAAGTGAGGCTGACAGGATTAAAGGCCTTTAAAATAGGCTGAATATTTCGACTCGGGAAGATAATAAATTATTATCTAAATGGAAAATGAAAAAAAGTATTTTAAAAATGGCGGTGAAGGAGAGGAAGGAAAAAAGCTTAAATTTTGACGGCCTGTAAAAATGATGTGGACAGTACCATGTGGCGTGTTTGAAGAAGATGAGTAGGAGTCAAGGACTGTGAACCGTACGTGGGTAGCCGTTCACTGGCTGTGAATAGCGATATCGAGTATCTCGTTTGCGACTCGAGGCCAGAGTTTTATACCCGTCTCGGTCGCCAACACTTACGGGAAAGGATTTTGCCTAACGCCTATCATTGGTCAGCGCACGAACTAGTTCGGGGCAGGCTCGGGCCGAGTTGGTTAGGAAGGGCGGTATTCTCATAGCGTAACACAACTTTTAGTCCCACGGGACGACGTGGACATTTTTTAGCGTGGCTATGGCACTTCGGCCTAACCGTTAAGTGTCATAGCGCGTGCCGTGTAATTTTTTCTTAAACAGTAATTAACAAGTTTCGCGGGTGCACGTTGAGAGTAGTGCGTTTTCGCAGGTGAGTGACCGATTAACGACGGACCGAGTATGCGTAATTCACGTGGCGGACGCGGGGGTCGCGGGTGATCAGTTGGGTATGAACCGAATAATACATTACCGTAAAAATCAACACAAACTTAATGAAATGAAAAAAAAACATTCAAATAAATAAATAATTCTTTTTACGAAATGGTTTCCTATAAAGTGTTCAGGGAGGGAGGGGCTGGGTGACCCGTACACTAATTAGTGCCGTCGGCGGGGTTCTCTTCTCCAGCCCGACTTGTGTGCAGAGGGAAATTAAGACCGTCCGGGTGTTTTCCTCTCGGCCCTTGCAGATGCGGTGAGGTTGACCGGAGGCTCGTCGCTGGGAGCATGGCCCGGAGACCAACTACGAGGACGCTGCGACGGCGAGGGACCCTGGCGAGCTACTAGCAGAGGGCTTCGGCGAAGGAGAGCCTCGGTGGGGCCTCGGGGACGGTGGAATGCCCTGGTTGGCCATCGGCGAGAGACGTCGATGGTAAGGTGACCCGGGGTATCACTGACCGAGGTATGGTAACGGAGCGGTATCCTGAGGGCACTCGACAGAGGCGGCGGGTGAGTGATTATTTTGCCGGCGGGATCATTAACCGTAATGACCTTTTTTATTGTGGTTACAGGTGGAGAAGCGGAACCGGGGTGAATTAGGGGGAAGAATTGACTGCGCCAAAAGGCGCGGACAACAGTATAATATAGATAAAATACGAAGAGCGAGAGGGGGGAGGGAGGGAGATATCGATTGATTGATTGACAGAATTTATTATGCCTCAGATAACCTTCGGGCAAAGGATAAAGAGCATACAAACATTAATACAAATAATAACAAATATATATATATATATACAAAAATGGATGTTGGTTTATATGTTTGAGATTTATAGATTTCGACAACAGTTGAGCGCACCGCTGCAGCGCATAACATTCTACACCCTTTAACCGATCGCTATTAAAATTGGTATACATAGGTAATTGGTATACATAGATCGTGAGTGGAATTTTGCATGGGAGTTCTGTTGCTTGTTTAAGTAAGATCCATTAAAATTGTTACTCAGCCTATCGGGTATAAATTCATAATGACGTATTTCAGCATTTAGAAAATGTCATACCTCAAGGGGTTGGAAAGTATTTCAACAAAAATTTCGCGATCCACGCGGACGAAGTCGCGGGCGAAAGCTAGTTAATAATAAAAGAGAAATTTAATTATCTATTGCATTGATACCGGACAGTCGATTGGTAGAATAAAGATATGATAAGAATGAAATAAGAACAAACTTAAAATAAAATTAATAATAACAATATTAATGGGCATGATGAAAGAAAATGACGTGCGCATAGACGCAGCATAGACGTTCGAGAGACGCAGCATGCAATGGCCGAAAATCGTAATAATAATGGTAATCGTGAACATGATTATAATCATGACCATAATACTAATCTAGTCAACAAAATAATATGGAATATAAAACAATATACCATAATGACAAAAGAAAATAACATGCGCATGATGTAACATGTAGTGAGCAAAAACCGACCAAAGCAGAAGCCAACAAAGCAACAGAACTTAATCGGTAAATAGATTTACGCAGTGTAATCCCTAGGTCGACCCAATAATTAGCTTAAGCGGCTGTACCAGTGTAAACGCTGAAATTTTGGGTGATTTTCGGAATTTTTTTTGGAAGAAACGTACTCAATTAGATGTTTTGGAAAATTAAGAATATATTTGTCTATATTCTACCTATATTGCATAATGTTTTTATAGAAAAATATTGAGATCCAAGCAACTTATGCGCTGCCTACGGAGGCGCAAAAAAAAATTCCTCCACTGCTGACATGATTCCGGCCGATTGAGTAGCTAAAACCGAAAAATGTCATTAAACTGGAAGGTATTTCCTGTTCAATAACGTAGGATTTTCGAAAATATCGAAATCTAACAAAATGGCGTAATTATGAGAAAAAAAATCTGTTTTTCGTGCCTATAAAATGGTTGTTTTTTTCAATGCCAAATCGTCAATGTTCATCCAATCAAAAATATCCTACGTCATTGTAGAGTAAATTTATTCAAGAGTACTCAGTTGAAATTTCAAGTCAATCGGATAATTGCTCTTTGAGTTACAATGTCAGCAAATTTGAAAAATCTCATTTCATATTCTTGAAAGTCTAAATCTTGAAAGTATAAAAATCTCATGTCATATTCTTGAAAGTATACACTGTCAAAAAAAACCGGTGCGATGGTCTAGTGGTTAGCGTGCTCACCACTAAACCAGCGGACCAGGAGGTCCCGGGTTCGAATCCCAGTCGCGTACATTTCGCCGTGAAATGTTTTTCTTCGGCATTTCGCGGCGAAATAAGACTAGTTCCACGACTGGGGGGCGAACTCGACGACCGGCTGTATTGGTGTAGGTTTTCCGCAGTTTCCCTATACCCATGATAGAAATGTCATGATGAATTTAATACAGAGGGGGAAGTCGGCTGCGGCCGCAAGAGGGGGGAACAGGGAGAATGATGGAGAAAAAGAGGCGTAAACAGTAGAGAAAAGAAACGGGCACAATGAAGGGAAAGAAAATAGGTAGCAAACGTGAAAAGCGTGTACCTAAGGGAAAAAATACAAAAAACTGGCAAAAAAGGCAAAAAAATCGATTTTTTTCAAGTGTCACACTGGTATAGCCCCTTAATTAGAGAGATGGAGAGTGAGCGAGAGAGAAAGAGAGGGGGAGGGGCTAGTTTTCGATTAAAGTTGATTGGGTTCATTGATGCTCCAGAACTAAAACGTTCTTTGCCACGCAGTTATCGGTTTTCATACATACCAAATGTACACAAAAAACTAAATACAAGAACAAAAGACAAGTCACTCTAATAAATAAACAAACAAAAACCTATAACACTATCAACCGATGTGTTGGTCTAGTGGTTAGCGTGCTGGCCTCTGGAATCAACACATCGGGAGGTCGCGGATTCGAATCTCCGTCTCGTAGTTTCAGAGAGAAATAAAAACACAGGCGTGACGTAGCTCCAGTTCTACACGGGTGTCGCGCACACTGACCGGTACGTGTGTGTGTCGTGCGAGTATGACTGTAGCCTGCGAGTTATTTCTCGACGAAACGCGACTAGCTCCGAGACTGTAAAGCGAACTCGGGACCGGCTGTATTGGTATAGGTTTTCCGCAGTTTCCCTATACCTAAGGCAGAAATGTCGTGGTGAATGCGATACAGAGGGGGAAGTCGGCTGCGGCCGCAAGGAGGGGATATAAAAAACTGGAATATGGGGTATGTATCAAGGGGGAAGATCCCTGTACAGATGGAAGTAAAAAAAACAACCTATAACACTATCAATGATAGAACTAAACAGGAAACGCAGAAAAAGTGGGAATCGCAAACTAAAAGGAATTCGCGAATGAAACGGAAATCACAAATAAAAAAAACGATCATGAATGAAAAGAAAATAGCAAATAACAAGAAAACGCAACTAAAAAGGGAGAGAGAAAGCGCCAACATCTACGGATCCTTCAGTTCTATACATTGTTGATTCATGGCTCTTACAGAGATATTACATGCTATATAGTATTCTCCTCCAAAAGGGTCGCTCTTGCTACATCCATGTTCTCATTTCAACTCGTTTTCCTCTCACTCAGGACGCACCCGACTCCGGGTGTTCATTAGTGAATAATGCTCCGGAAATGGGATTAGCCTACCGTTGGACCGGATAATCGTGCGTGACGCAGTAATTACGTAAAACGGGAACGCGTTGGGCCGACGAGATTCGTCGCTACCTCTCCAACCTCGTCGGGTTCGTTTTGCACCCACGAAATTTCTTCCGGGCCTCCCTATCGCTCTGAAACCTTCCCAGCTGCCTTTTGATACTACTCCGTTCGTTCTTACTCAATTCTGGAATAACTGACACCTTAAGAAAGCATAAATGAAGAAACTTCAGCTTTTTCGAAACTGAACTGCAATAGCATGGCTAAAGTGTGAAATCACGGGAAAAAACTATGTGGTGGTATGTTGATATCCAGATTGAGGAATCTCTATAGATAATTTCAATCGCTTTAAAACTTTAGAATTGACAAGCTGTCTGATAAAGAATCTCTAAAGAAAAAACTTAAAAAATTGGGAATCTGAGATAAATCTTTAAAAAATGAGAACTCCTAAATTTTTTTTTCAACGTTGAGAATCTCTGTCCGGAGGAATCTCCAAAACGTACGCCAGAGGTGGTATGCTAATGTCCAAATTAGGAAATCTCCTTAAAAAAATCCAATCTCTCTAAAAATTCAGAATCAAGAACC
The DNA here is from genome assembly GCA_963210295.1 of Ophion ellenae. NCBI lineage: Eukaryota > Metazoa > Arthropoda > Insecta > Hymenoptera > Ichneumonidae > Ophion > Ophion ellenae. The sequence goes on along the minus strand of OY723385.1, from coordinate 16,142,810 downwards.
TTTCTGAAAAAAAATCTTGAAAATTAAGAATTTCTCTAAAAAGAAAGTCGAAAAATTGAAAATCTCCAAAGCGAATTTTAAAAAATTGAGATCCTTCTAAAAAAAATCTCTCGAACGTACGTCATAGGTATGTTGATGCCCAGATTGAGAAGTCTGTCGATGACGGAGTACGAGGATCCGCGGAATTTGGTGATAAAAGGGAAGATAGCGAGGGAAATTCAGAAGTGGGAACACATGCCAAAAAGCATCGTGATTGAGGTACCTGCGGAATGGCAAGAGAGTGAACTGGAAAAAAACGTGTTATATTTTAGTGAATCGGGCTATCGGTGATCGTGTATATCTGTAGTTAGGAAAAAGGTTTCTTCCCTCAATGGTTGATCCTTCGGGAAGGAATGCTTTCGCCTCGAGTATTCTCCCATTTTCTCTTACTGCTTTCTCATGCTTTACGTCGCGAGGAGACAGGAGGAGTGTATGTTTGTGTGTGTGTGTGTGCGTGTGCGTGTGCGTGCGTGCGTGTGTGTGTGTGTGTGTGTGTGCGTGTGAGAGAGAGAGAGAGAGAGAGAGAGAGAGAGAGAGAGAGAACGGGATAGAAGTAGAAAGGAATATCTCGAATCAGAAACGGTAGGCGTGTTTGATCGAAGTATTATTCACGACGTAGAACGCTATTCAACTGTTCTTTGGTTCATTAGGTAAGTACAAATCAAAAAACGATTATTGGACAATTCTTTCCTTCATGTATTTAGTATTGTAACAGGAAAATTTCACGGTAGTCTCTCTCCGACGTTGACGATCGAATTCGTCGCACGTGCGCGTTCTGGCGGCTATCTAGGCCCTGCGAAGAACTATCAAAGGACCCTTTACAACGCAAAGTACTTCGCCGTTCGCAACGAGAGAAAACGGGTCTCCAGCTCACGCGTATCTGTCTCGCCTTATTGTATCTCGCGTAATATATTGTTGGTAATTCATCTTTAGAGAACAATTGTGATTTGTTCAACCGCAGATTCGGAATGTTGACGGGGGTACCCATTCAAGGGGGTAGTTTGACCGTCGGAACCAGACGGAATTGCCCGTGCAGAAATGTGACCGGGCATTCCCTACTTTGTGTCGGGCGCTGGCTAGACTTGCCTTCTTTGATTTGCCTGACCGGGCCCTCCAATGGAACAAACCGAGAAAAAAACGAAATAATTTTTTACGGGGTGCCCTCTATGTTTGGAAATTACAATCTTCTGACCGGGATACATTGCGAGTAAGTACATATTTACGTCATGTCTACCCGGCCAAAACATCGATGTCTTGAAAAGTGGAGCCTGTATTTAAGAACTGTGTGAAGGTACTTTGTTTTTAACCTCATCAGAGATATTCATAATTGATTAGGGTGAAACTAATACATCTGTTGTAATTCTATTCACCATTAAAAGCATTCGTTTCATCAATGATAATCTACAAGGCTGAGAATGCTCATCATAAATACCGGTAATACAATAACTAATGCCTTGAGCATAATGAATAGTCAAGTTATTTAGTGAGGCAAAAAAGTAAAGCAGGTTATTCGTGGTTTTTGAACGCCTTGTCGCCATATTGGGAAATATCAATGTTCTAGCCGGGAAGACATTGCCTGAATGTATTTCGCCAACAATCCGCCACGTGGCTACAAGCGAAGCGCTTTGTATAAGCAAGGTACTATCGTGCGAGGATAAAAGTTCGTCCTGTGCAGTGGACCACGTACATAAATGCTCTGCTTACAGCGTGCACTAACGCTTATGATTTTGCGATTCTTGTTCTTCTTCCTTTGCACTCGAGGTCTTTTTCGCTCGGATAGTGAGTGGTGAGCGAGAGTCGACTCTTAAGTGCAAAGGGATAATGAGAATTAGTATACCACCAAATTCCATCTATTTTACTCGGGTAGATCGCCAAAAGCCCTTCCAGTATTTGACTGTTCCACTGTCCAGTTCCTAATCAGTTCCTGAAAAGGGGAACGGCCGATCAAGGCCTGGGCCCTGTTACATGGCGAACCGGATCCACGCTGGAGGGCCTGACCATGGCCTGATATTATTTAATTTAGGGAGAACAGATCAGGGGCAGGACTTTTTCCCGACTCAAATTTCTACACGGGTGTAACCAACGTCTCAATAAAGTAAGTGACGCTAAATAAGCTTGTTCTTCTGTTTCAATGACTTCAGTTCGTCCGGAACATCTGCAAATGTTGGTATCGTTGCAAATTTTTCTGTTGGGTTCTTATTTACAAAGAAGTCGATCTCAATATAGGGAAAGGTGGGGTGGATTCGTACAGTTTTACTTTATTATAAGAGAAAGTGACTGCTTCTTAAAACTGATTAGTGTGCTTTAGCTCGAAAAGTAGTGCACATAAATGTTATACGATGTAACATATTCAAGTAATAGGTGATTTTACAAAAGATAGAAAGTACGAATGCGCTCCATATGTGTTAACTAAACATTGCTTCTTCATTTAGTTTTTCTGCGAGCAAATTAACATAAATATAAGCCTTGAAATGAAAGAAATACTTAATTAATACATATTAAAATGTATAGTTTCTTTTAATTCTTTTATCAATCAGAACTTCTTCGTTTTGTTCTTCTATGATGAAATCAACCTTAAAAGGAGAACTCTTCATTTAATGTTAAAGTACTGGATATTGTAAGCGGAAAGATCTTTTCCGAAGTCAAAAATGGTAGCGGTCCTTACTGAAGCAGCAGATTTGGGTTTTGGTAAAATTAAAGTCTATCTGATACAAAAACTGTTCTTTCATCTTTGTTATTGGGTTTGTATCGTGTTTGGCAGAAGCTTTTTATGAAGCTTTGTAATGCAAGTTACAAGAATGGATGTTTGGAGTGGACGAGTGGAGATTATTGCCGTATTTTTTTGGGGAATTTTCTAATCGACGTTTAATCCAGGTTTTTCTTTATTGCAGATGTCATCGCCTCTTTATGTAACTGTCCGATTCTGGTCCACTTTTCGCTGTCATTTTGCATTATAGTTCTGAAATAATATGTTTGGGAAAATAAACGATTATTTTAAAAAATCCATACATGCGGTACATTCGTACAGTAAAGATTTACCCCATACCTATATGTACGAATGTGCCCCAACACGAAGGAACAACCTTCTTGTTTTTGAAAAAAACTATAACCGACTCGCCATAACTGATGAAACAAATAATAATTCAGCAACTACAATGCCTTATTTACATATTATAGCGAAAGTTACAATGAACAGACGAATTTGAAGTAACGTAAAATATTTTATTTCGCACTGCCAAAATACGTGCCTTGTCGCAACGAGACCGACGAACACACTCCGCGATCTGAGTGTACGTGTGAGTGCGTGGCACGCGTACAAAGATGAATGCGTTAATATGTTGGATAGTCTAGATATGGCTACTATTGTAATATTGAACGTACGTCGCTCGCGAATTACTCGAGCTGTTACCTAGATCTTGATAATTTACGAAAATTATATTTAAAAAATACAGATTTTATTAGCAACGGACATTCTAATTTTATTATATTTAAAAATTATATTTTATATTTAAAAAATACAGATTTTATTAGCAACGGAGATTCTAATTTTCAAGCGACAGTAGCATCTCAGCCTGGCAAATTTGTGAGCGAGTCCGGCTCATGGTGCCATCCAGCGACAAACGGCACAGCCAATTGATTGCCATATTAGCTGGATGTCACGATGATCATCACCTCAGTTACAACAGGCCAGTCTGGACTAACTTCACTCCCGACCCAGTTACACCCAGTCTATTCGTTAAAATTCAATCAATAATTTGTATTTCTCCATCAAGGCCCTCAAACTGTCAAATGGTCAAGACTTTTTTAAGCAACTTCAATGACAAACAAATCAACATGTTCCTCTCCACATTCGTCCGTTCCGAATTAGAAACCCGACACTCCATATTATCCTGTGGTCATCCTCTGAATGAGAAGACAGTGGTGAACACAATCGGCGTCGTATTTCCCATACAGGTATGCGGAATATCGAGGGTGTACCGTTTCAAAGGGAATCTGCAGTCACACGTGTGGGGGTGGAAAGGGCACGGAACTCTCGCCCGTAAGTTTCAGGTGGCAGAAGGTAGAACGATAGACGTAGGCACGCGGAAGAGGGTGGTCGGGGCCCCAATCGATCCCTTCTGAACCTCTATCCTCTCTTGCCCTCTCCTTCCCGCCGTCTTTTGCCCACCCCTTTTTCTCCCTTGCTCTACTATTCGGCGCGAACACATTCCGGTCGGTTACGATCGTGACCGGTGGAAGACCATGGGCTCCTGTCCCTTTGAAGGCACGTCACGTTCGTCTACACCCTAATGAGTGAGAGCGCGTGCTAGTAGAGTAGTGTAGCTAGTAGGGCCACTGGCAGAACGAGCCTCCGAAACGTTGGCCAGAAAGGGTGCACAAGGGTGTCGAGGGCCAGGTATGTGAACAAGAGAAAAGCTTGATCGAGAGATACAGAAAGGTCGGAGTGAGTCGAGCCGATTGGCAGAGAGACATGTGTGAAAGGGATAACCTGATTCTCCAGCGCAGGCTCTATCGACGTTTAAAGAGTTTCCCTGGGGAACCGATCGAAAATCGCGCCCATTGATGCATCGACCTTACTGCAGGATTGCATTGACTGGAGACCGAGGCCAGACAGGTCCGGATTAGGCGAGACGGAAGTCCGGGAAAAATTTATGTTCGAAACGCGGACAAAAGTTCAACGAACTGGCTCCTGGACCTGCTGGAGGCCCGCTGCGTACACGTATAGAGCGCTGGTAACTTGGGAACGATTAGTGGTTAAGAAATTAAATGTTGTCAGTGTAGCTAGTTTCCGCTTCATATTGTCTTTGGGGATCGCTAAATGAAAATGGACAGGGATTGATAGGCAAGTTTACCTCTTATGACGGATCCTTTGGTGATTCGATCTAGGACGTTCATCCATTTGGAAAAGCGTTACCCACTTATTTTCCTGATTGCCGCGTTAGGTTTGGCGGGTAGGAGCTCGATTCATTTTGGAGGAAGGAAAGGAAGTCACTTGGCTTTTCGATTGCCAAGGTCACATGGGGTGCGGCTTACGGAGTAAATATGACTCTTCATGTATCCAGGAACAATGAAAATGGACCAGGCTGTCGTTGGTCCATTTTTACCGACCGAGGCTAGCGAACTTACCGCTGGAAACCGAAACAAACTGGCTAGCATAGAGACCAATATCGCATGCGATATCCGTGCTGTAGCCTCTCTATGAATTACTTATTTCTATAATCTCCCTGTGCCAGCGACCATCAAGCAAGTTGGTCGAATATTTACGATTCAAACACCCCGCAATAAGGAGACGGAGATGGGAACCAGAGCGCACAATTTTCTTCGTGAAAATGGAAAAAAAATGACGTTGAATATACTGCAGCAGCAAACATAGGCCTGGTGGAACAAAGCCAGAGGTTGTTCAACAAACGGAATATAAAAATCGAATGAGAGTGTGCCCAGCTTATTTTTTATCTCATCACCCTTTCGACCCTCTCGCTTCCCTCCGCCTCTCTTTCGTTTCGACTCTCTCGTTTCCCACGCCCTCTTGGCGCGGGCACTTCCGTCCTCGACCTGTATCCAGCCTACCAACGATAAAGAGACTGAAGGGGCGGCAAGGAGATGGTTTCAGCGTAGCTTTTCGGAACCCTGCTCGGTCTCGCTCTCAGGATATCACCACTTTCTCGCAAACATTAGCAGGAAGAAGCATGTAGCACCAACTTCATCGTTCTACATCCATGCCACAATGCGTGCCCCGTATACGTACGAGAAAGTTCGCAGGCGTTTGCATTATTTGTTCTGTCGTAACCAGAGAAGAAGTAATTGAGAGAAGTCCTCGGGCATTGACTTCCTCTCTCTCTCACTCTCTCTCTCTCTCTCTCTCTCTCTCTCTCTCTCTCTCTCTCTCTCTCTCTCTCTCTCTCTCTCTCTCTCTCTCTCTCTCTCTCTCTCTCTCATAGCACTTATCCTGTGTAAATTATGTCAATGCAAAATTGGACCATTTTCCCTTTCACTGTTCCTCTCTCGAGTTCACCCCGAAGCAGCCGGCTTTCCCTTATTTCACTCTGCCATTCTGCCCTACGAAGTAAGGAAACCGAGACTTTCAAGTGCCGATAATAATAACGCGTACGCTTTTCGTCCTTTTGCTGCCACCCTTCCGTTGGAAAAGCCCTTTCCGGACAAGCTACGTTATCGGATACATGCGAGAAAGAATAAGAGGGTGAATGTTTAGTGAGCTCTTATAGGAAGAGAGATTGATTGATTGATAGACGTTTATTAGCTTTCTCAGCTATTTGTTATGGCTAGTGTTACATATTTCCTTGAATCTAAATACATCTCACTTTACTGTTGATACAGCACATTCTTTGAACAACCGTTAAAACTGCTCAACTTTTTCACTACACATCACCTGGCAATCCATTATACATTTTCACTCCGTTATAGTACATACCCTTTCGACAGTATATTTTCTCACCGCTTTAAACATAAATATACATCAAGAGACGCGGCAGCGTCTTGACGCCAAGTACTTTGAAAAATCGACAACACTGAGCACCATTGACACTGACGAACACGCTGCGATTGTTTATATAGTAAGATGGGCTTTACCAGACGACTTTTGCACTTTGAATCGATATTATGCGAAAACGCGGCGACGTATCGAAAATCTAATGACCTTTTTCCAATAAAATGTGATTTTTTCCTATCGATTTTGTTTGGGTCATTTTTCAGTCCGTCTACTGAATCTTGAGATCTCATCATATTCGGACGAATTTCCGGACGATTTTTTACCACGAAAATTATTACTCACTCGTCGATTTGTTGAATCGAATAAAGTCCCTCGGTCGCATTGTAAACATACTACAAACGTCCTTTTAACTATCACTCAAAGCTTTTTCTCAACAGCGCAGTTGGAGCGTTTTATGTTAGACTCTCTGCGCAGCCTCGAGTCGTAGCCCTGGAATATGCAGTGCACTTTGCGAAAAGTTTCTCGAATAACAATTGCCCAAATGACAATCTCCCGAATACAATTTCTCGATAACAATTGCCCGAATAAACAATTTCTCGAATACAATATCCCGAATGAACAATTCTTCGAATCAACGTTTCCCTAACATACCCAAACCCAATCAAACCCAAACCCAAACAAACTCAACTTGAATTTTATAATTCATTGAATAATTTTAAAATAATTTAAATATTCAGTCATCTTTATTCATGTGTTCAAGTATCTTAACTAACATGTGCACTTTTCTAATCGAAAGTATAATTTAACGTTTTATAAAGATTGTTTCAGTGAGTCAAACTGAAAAAAATCGCAATATTTTTAATGCATGATGATACAGCGAAATAAATCTTACGATTGACCAACGTGAATAATGCATTCCACGAAGTATTTGCCTGCAAATATTAATTATTCAAAACTGAAGTTATTCAGTGTATTTATAATTTGATCGTTCACACTAAACAAAAAAATTCCATCGTCAAATTGTCCATTCGGGAAATTGTCTACTATTCGGGAAATTGTTCATTCATGATATTGTATTCGAGAAATTGTCCGTTCGATAAACTGTGTTCGGCAAATTGTTCATTCGAGAAATAATTCTTTCAGGACATTGTGTTAGAGAAATTGTCATTCGGGGAATTGTTTTTGAAGAATTTTCGGCAAACGACGCAGCGCCCCAGCTTTCTCGTACCGCCTGGCAGCTGACAATCTTGTGATATACATATATACATATTATTAATAAATATAAACAGTTTTACAATCGTTTTTACGGTTCTAACCTCTTACGAGAGTTAGAGCGTTTGTGCAATATAAAAGAAACGGCCCTTTTTGGACTAAAGTCAACTTTACGCAGGCTCTCAGTCTTGTTTGTGTTAACCTCAAAAAGTACTTTAAACAGTATTTCAAACAAACGGCCCTTTTCATGGCCAAACATTAATTTGACGAAGGTTCCTCATCAAACATACGTAACGAAAAAAATCTTAGAGCTTTAAGGGGGGATTGTCTTTTTTTCGCAAAATCTACCGCTTTTTGGGAATTTTTTATGAAGAAAGTATACAACGGAAAACTTGTGAAACTTGGCATATAGTTTTATTGATCTGTTTACTACATACAAAAAATTTTTTAAACAATTTCATCAAAAAATCCGCCTCCCACCCCCCTCGACGCGCGATGGTGCTTTTTTGATGGTGTGCACGATTTCTCAAAAACTATTCAACCGATTGCTTTCAAATTTGGACAGAATGCTCAGCTGACATCCTTTTATCGTTTGATGAAGCAAAAAAGCAATACGTTTAATAGTGTTTTATTTATAACAAAAAATCGATCAATTTTTTTCGAAAAATCGATACTTCAAGTTCAAAACGTCACCAAATCGTCAATTTTTTTTCCCTTCATCGAACGATAGCTATATGTGTCTAAAGTAAAATGCTTTTTGGGTTTTTGTTGCAGGATGAACGTGAAGGCTGTAATCGTGCACACCACCAAAAAAGGACCATCGCGCGTTGAGGGGGGTGGGAGGCGGATTTTTTTATGAAATTGTTTAAAATTTTTTTTGTATGTAGTAAACAGATCAATAAAACTATATGCCAAGTTTCACAAGTTTTCCGTTGTATACTTTCCTCACAAAAAAATTCCCAAAAAGCGGTAAATTTTGCGAAAAAAAAGACAATCCCCCCTTAAGTATTTCAAAGGATAAAAATAATGATTTCTCTTAAATCCTTTAGACAAAAATATACATCTTTGGGTGTTGCGAACTAGAAATTGATTGACTATCGAAAATTCATATCCCGTTCAGCGGCACCAAGCAGGGTCAACAAGATCTATTATCTAAATGAATCCAACGTACGAGTGTTAAAGAACTATAATTCACTAACTGGAGCTAGTAAATCACCCTGCTAACACATCGATTTAATAACTATAGGGAGTGTTGTCTTTTTTTATATTTAAAATATTCTGTAATTAGTCTACAAGGTTTCAGAAACGGCGTGTTCTGTTTTCAATAACCTTCTGTTCGGTTCTATTATATTTTGCGTAACATTTTGTAATAAAAAACTATTTAAAAAATAGCAATCACTTGGATAGACTTGTCTTCAATGTCAGTGATAATAAGATGATTAGGTGTAATCTGAATGCTTGGATTATTAAGTAATCCAATACAAATTTTTTTGACGATTTTGTTGATATATATGTCCATTAATTTGTTCGTTATAATAAAAAAACGAATTTTCATGTTCATAAATAGGTAATCAAACGTTTGAAAACAATTTATGATGTAATTAAAGCTACGGATGCGATTCCCCAGGTTCCGACGAATTCAAATATCTTAAAATTCTTCTCCCACCACAACACGAATTTGAAATTATGTACGTATTGTTTCTCCAGACATATTCGAAATGTACTCTCTGGACTGAAGCTAAACGAAAAAAGGAATTTTCCCCTTTCAAAAGATGACATCCCCTTCAAAAACTTGAAAAAGTGAAAAAATACGCCATGTAAAAAATTCTACCGAAATCGTTATTACTTGTTTGGCCGTATAAAAACTCCAATTTAACTAGAAATTATTTTTATTTGAATTCAAACAATGGCCCCATTATATTTTTCACTTGACATGCACAAAAAAAGTGAAATAAATTTTTATAAATACCCAAGCAGGTTTAGTAGAAATGTTGTACACAAAATTGTTAAATATTATGAATAATATTTTTCCAAATATTTTATTTTCTTTTGAAAGATCATTTTACTATTATAACATAAAATTGATATCACCATAGTAGTATAACTAGGGGGGTTCTGGACAAAGTGGGGGCGAGGGGGGTGCGGGGACGGGGGAGTCCGGGACGGGGGGTAAGGGGAGGGGTTTGATCATGTGGTGGGGGAAGTGTGTGGCGCGGAGTATACGGCGAGGGGGAGGGGGTGAGGAGCCTATAGCAAGGGGAGGGAGGTGTCTGGCTGTCGCGCGAAGGTCTAGGGCCCGTTTGGGGAATTGGGGGAGGGGGATTTGCGGCTCGCGGAGAGAGGTTGGCGAGTGACGTCACGCGAGGGAAGAGGATGCCCAAAACCATGGGTCAATGCCCAAAAGCACGAGAGGATAACAGTTGTAGGTACGGGCCAAGGGGGCACCGGCAGCCAGGGGACGTTGTAGATGATGCGACAACTTTCTAAGGTGGTGTTATTGATACAGGTGAATCGTTTCCAGAGAATGGAGGAAAATTTGTCTCAAACATGTGGATATGCATGTGAAAGCCAGCGTCTATGATACACTCTCGGCAACTTAATGCAATTTTACTGCTAGATGTCAAATGGGACTTTACCGATAAACTTTTTATGCAGTTATAGTAATGGATGCCCTTATAAAATTACATTGCATTCGGTCTTGTATTCATTCCGAAAGATAACGTCGAGATGTTTGCATGTGCGAGTATGTATGCAGTGCACCCCGCCAAGAACCCGTGGGACTTGACGAAGAATGAGCTCGAACACGTTCCAAAGACCTTGCTCATAAAATATTGGAGTCGACACATTGGTATGCTGTGGGATCGTTTGCCGGAACATCATCGAAACGACAGTGAAATATTATCATATCTTCCATGCATGAAGCATTACAATACACCTGAGATGTTGGATCATATTGATGACCCCCCACCACCGCAACGGAATTGGGAAAAGTGTTGTGAGGGAGACAATACTATTCGTGAGAAAAAATAAACGTTCCTCGAAACATTTGAAGTTGTTTCGTCGATGAAAAAAATGGATTTCTCATTGTCAGCAAAACGGCGGAATTCTTCCCAGCCAAGAAGCTGTCTCAAGGTTCCATCGTGTTATCCAATCTCCGACATGAGGGCTGCCCATAGCAAATTAGCAAAGCGTTACGTAGTGGACATCATGGACGAGTTCGCCGTCTTCTTACCAGCACGGCTCATGAAGGCCTTCAGTCACGGTCCAAAGATGTTCGAGAATATATTGGAAATGGCTCGCAATGACGAACTATACATGAACTATTATGGCGGACAATACAGCAGCATCGCGTTCAATAAACAGTGAGCACACCATTCCGCTGATGGGAAATGATGAGTTCAATGGGATCATCGGTCGCTAATATCGTTGAGTTTTCAACATGCTCACAACAATGTATAAAGGATAGCTTTCATTGAATATAAAAATGTTCCACGTTGCTGTTGGATGTAAGAATAAATACAATCGAAAAAGATATATATCAAAATGTTTTTTTTATTTAAAAATGTTTTTTTAAATCCTCCGCTTTCGCAGCGCTTCATATACACTCAGCCAGATTTTCAGTGATTTTACATTCGCATTGGCGCAATTATATTTCATATTGAAGAAATGATGGGGACATTCAAAGTCGGAGATGTTTGACAATTTCTGCAGCGAGGGACAGTCCAGGGTCTTCAAGTCAACAATTTTGATTGCAGGATCCGTGAATCTTGAAATCCATGAGCATTTTTCGAATCCCTTCACGTAGATGGTAGGAGCTCCTTGCAAGATGGTTCGAATTATCGTTCTAGCTGCCTCGTATGGTATATCACCGTGATCCCATCGTAATCCATGAAAATTGCGTTCCAACCATTTATTTGTCTTTTTGTATTTGTCTGGTAACGAGTCCCATGCAGATGGTGCGTTGAAGAAAAACGTCAGCGGTTCAGCCTTCTTGTCGAGGAGTCTGACGATGGAGATCTCCTTCAAGACAAAATCGTTGATGGGTCTCTTGAACCCCTGCACATCGACGACGAGCTCCATATTGACTGAAGAGTCCGCAGACAGTTGACAATATTTATACCAATTTTTTAACCGCACCACTAATCGGATTGTATTCGACAATACGATCATGGAGGATTAAACAGAATGCAGCAGTTTTCGGCGGAATATTCGTTTTCAATTCAAATTCGAGACGCACATCCACGGGGCCGGCCTTAAGAGAATCATTTTGTTTGAGCAGTCAATGATGGCGAGGGGGGCTTTTTCTAAGAATTCCGTCTTATTTAGCCATGGTTCAGCTTCTTTGTTGTGATAGGTGAATTGAAAGTTTGTATACATCTCGTAGAGTAAAGCATACTGATTTTGATTGATATTTAGGTTTAGATTTCCATATGGATAGCATTGGGAGTTTAGGTATAGCTTGACATCGCTGATGTTGCAATTATCAAAGTGGCTCGCATTCCTCTCTTTCATATTTTTTCGCCCCGTCTGCAGCGCGAGAATAACATATCGTGGTTTCTCCAACTAATTGGAAGTCTTGACAGACCACACATGCTTAGAGGTGACAGGGAGTAGTGGATATTCATACAATTCCCACGTTCGAAAACTCATGGAAATTGGCGCATCTTTGGCGAGAAATTTCAATAGCTGAATTTTTCGTTGATCTGAGACTGTTACATACGGTACAAGCCATTCGATTTTATGCAATATGAGTTTGTAGTCTTCGGGAGCTGTTTGCATGATGGCATTATCATCAGTCTTCGATCTCGTAAGAATTAGCTCATGCTTGGCATTGACCACAATTTTTCGATAATCTTCGGCAAATCCAAGCAACATGCTCAGTGGTATACACACATCAAAATTTCCCGATACATCAACAATCTGCTTCGTCTCTTCAACATCGAGCCATCCCGTGTTCTCGAGCATAGAGCTCTTAGCTGGACTAAGAGACGAATATCCTTTAATTACACTCGTAATACCGACATTCTTATTACGATCGATTTCTATGGCATTCAACTCATATCGCACTTCTTCAAACAAATGGCAGATGGCATTGTTGACGAGACTTGTGGCAGAGGTTGTCATCCCATCACGCTTAGATAATTTTCCACAGATGTGCAAGGAACTTTTGCTTGGCAGGATGGATAGATCTTGATTTTGAATGGCAATACGTATTTCATCGCTGTTATTAAAGGTCGAAGATGCATATGGTTGATGAGAGTGAATTTCACAATGTATTATGGATTCGTCGAAGACTACGGGCTCCTGAATGTTTACGATTTCTTCTTCCATTGCACGCAGCAGATGCACAAAGCATAAAATAGATAATGTTTTACACGCTGTCCCCACGCACTTTCAGACCCAAATTCTTCAAGAGTAGCACGTTTTGAGGTGTGAGCACTTTGGGTGCAGGCCGACGACTGATTGTTTTTACCCATGGTTGTTTAGTGTTATTAGTGACTCTATTAAAGACTATACCCATTATGATTTTATATGCAGCCGTATTGTGAGTACTTCACCGCGGAAATTCACCAAGTCACCGTCCTGATCCACTATTCGAAGTTGTATTGTGTCTATCGTTCGGCTTGTGATTGGTAGATAAATAACATGTGATGGAACCTCAATGATTTTATATCCTGGAGGGACCGATGGGAAAAATTCATGAATGGTGTGCACTTTTTGTCCGTTAATATAGGCACCAGCGGTTATATTGCACTCAACCCGTAGGGCGTTCACTTTGAGAATGGCTACTGGAAGATCAGAATCGTGTCTTTTATTCGCTTCCAATTTACGTGCTGTGAAGCCCAGTAGATGTCCGATCGAATCTTCAGGCTCAAAATTTACATCATGATCACACTCGATTTCACTGCGCAAAGTATTATTATTAGGTTTGATGTTGATTTTGATATTTTTTCGTGACAGCTCGGCTTGCGCAAATGTATCAATATCCTCTATTTCATAGCTACCCGTAGGTATTGTCAACACCTCATCTCCCACGTAAAGTTTGTTGTGGTTAATGTCTATATTGGGAATAGAGTTGAATGTTAGTAGTTCCATGAGACCGAGAGTATAATTTTTGTTTGGCGAGAGTTCTATAGGGGGAAAGTATTGCGCCTCGAGTATGGATGACGATCCAGATATGGTCAATGTTAATCTATATTCCATGACGCTGGTACTTTGACAACTAAACTCTCAGCCTTATACTCCACGTATATATAACATGTATTTGTCTTTGTATCGTAATTGTTGACAAAGAAACTTGAGACATAGATGTCCGCATTCAATCGTATCATATTCTTGATATCTCTTATAATTATAGTTCACGCTACCTACACCAAAATATCTCATGAGTTCAGATGGTGGTGGAAGATCGCCGAAACTATCAAAGTACATGACTTTCCATCCAGTCTTTTTGTAGGCAACCCAGTGTGTGCCAGGGCCAACATTTTCATCCAAGTTCACAATCGCTGATTCATATTTGAGTGGCCCGCTCATTGGTAATGTATCCCGCATGTACACGCCACGGAAATGTGGAACCTTCACGACTCTTGCATATTTGAGTAGGTCGATGTCGGTCAACGGTCGGTGTGGTAGCGTTACTTTACGTTTTTTGGCTTGATATGAAGACCCAATCCTTGCTTATACGGTTTCAGATGTAACCCTCTACCTAAAGCAATCGCTTCCATTGTTCGATTATGTCGAAATATGTGGAATATATGTGGAATATATGTGTCGTTTACTTTCATTCAATTCACGTTTAGCCGCTTGAGCAGCATTTACAGCTTTGGCTATACCAGCCGCACCACCCGACAAAGCCCCAGCAGCGCTGAGACCCGCAAATATAGGTATCAGAAACGGCAATAAACCACCAATTTTATGAGGTATAGGTAGAACCCGCGGTGCGCGCACTTTACCACCTTCAGTCTTTACCGCTACACGAGCACCCTTTAGAGCCGATTTAATAACCGTATGCGGATCATTACTTTGAATCATCGTTTTCTTCGCAGCACGAATAATTTTTTTCAAACAAACGCCGCCCTTACGTGCTCCCTTCATCCCCATGCCAAATTTTCTCTTTGTCTGCATAATATTTGACACACTCCAAGCACTTGCTTTCTCGCCGATGCTAGCGTCTTTAGCGGTAACGCGGTGCCAAGCTTGTTCGGCCAACACTTTATCTGCTGAATGTCTCGCTTCAAGGTTATCTGGATTTTTTGAATATGCAATGTCGTGTTGTTTGCAAGCCGTGTCTAACGGATTAATTCCCTGATCACCACGAGCAAGGCGCTTAGCCAGCTTTGTACCCGGCCCACAATACTGGTACCCAGGCAAATGTAGTTCAACAGGGAGTTTGTTGATTAGTTGGTTGACAAAACCTTTACCGCTCTTGCCATGAACGATCATGACTAAGGACAATACTCGACTGATGGACAATCCCTATAAAATGCCTTTTTATATTGATTTTCCATTAGTCGTGTGTGAGATGGCGTCCAAGAAACAAACTTTCGGAGGCGAGCTTCCCGTAATAAATTTTGATAAATTTGTCGACGATGGAAGAATGAAGAGGCAAAAACGTCATGGAAATATATTGCCGGATAGCATACGCGCCGTTTTTTGTGGTCCATCGAATTGTGGGAAAACGAATGCACTGCTCACTCTCATAATACACCCAAATGGTTTGAGATTTGAGAATATTTATCTGTATTCCAAGTCTCCGAAACAGCCAAAATATAAGTTGCTCGAACGATTACTCGAACCTGTGAGTGGCGTTGAGTATTATCCATTCAATGAGCATGAACAAGTTATAGCACCAAGTGACGCACAACCCAACTCTATATTCATTTTTGATGATATAGCGTGTGAAAAACAGGATAATGTGAGAGCCTTCTTTTCCATGGGAGGACATGAGATTGTTGACAGTTTCTATCTTGGTCAGACATACACTCGTATCCCCAAACATCTCGTGAGAGATAATGCGAATTTTGTGGTGCTTTTCAAGCAGGATGATACGAATCTCAAGCACGTGTACAATGATCATGTTAATACGGATATGTCTTATACATGCTTTAAAAACATGTGCATGAAATGTTGGAATTCCGACAAGTATGCATTCATCACAATCGATAAGGATACCAATATTAACGAGGGTCGATATAGGCAAGGTTTTGATTATTTGCTGACGCTTGATAAATGACCCGTCCTTGATTGCGAAAAGACAGTATCATGTACACACCGATAGCGACAACATGAAGAGCGAACAGCTGTTGAGGGAAAAAGATGTATTGCGTGAAATCTCCAAGGCGAGCGATGCAATCAGACAAAAGCATCGAATACTCAAGATCGGAAGAGACATCGATGAGCAGAGAATGCAAAAGGTCTTTAAACCTATAGTGAGACCATTGGAACAATTAGTGTCAAACAAAAACAACGAGGTGGTAAAGATGGAAGTTAAAGATGAAAAAGTAATGGATAATGATGTGGAATATTTGATGAATGGTGTCGAGCCCCAATTCAAGAATGAAACACAAGATTCTTTCAAGAGTGAAACACAAGACTCTTTTAAGCTGGTATATGACGATGATGATGACTCCCAACCCAAAATGTTGATGATTTAATCAGTGAATATCTTCTGTTATTACGTACAAATAGAAAGACAAGCTTAGATGTCTCATATGGTGTACGGAACCTCGCGAACAACAAATTAATGATTGGTGATTCTCCTATATTCTTCGATTCTCAAAATATTCGTGTGCGAGATTCAACCTATCCGAAAACTGTTGGATTAGCAGAGCTATTGTTTCAAAAAGTTCCCAACGTCGAAGCTCTGACACCGGATGACTTGAAAAACTATGAAAAAATCATTATCTCTACGAATGCTCACAAAAAATATTACAAGCCTGGTGAGGCTATACGACATAGTGTTGGTCACAAATTCGATACTTATATCGCAAATATAGTTGATCATCACAAGCACATGGGAAAGGGTATGCCAAAGTATAAGGTGGCGAGAAAAAATACCCAATTGGATTACATTTATTGGGATAGTCCCAATGAGCTAGTGGATCGTCTTCGCTTACTTCTAGCATCACAAGCAGCTGGAAATTCGTCACATTCAAATGAAATTGTATCGATTGTTGAGGAATTGCGCGAAGCCAAAATTATTTATTAACCCAACATTTGAAATTTCACGCATTATCAACATGAGTGTCGATGTGTTCGGACGCCAACTGAAAAAGAATATCGTCCTCAATAAGCAAGGTCCTCCAGGCAGACCGGGGATTGGGTTTAGAACTACCGCAGATGGTCATTATGACTTGGGGCAAAAACGATTGTGTAATATCGCCAATCCGGAAGAACAAGATGATGCTATCAATCTAAGTGCTTTACATAAAAGATCTCGAACAATCATTAAGAACATACGTAAAGAAATAAATGAGAGTAACCTGTTGTTGGTGAATGGATTAGAAGCTACGATGAGAGATATTGCGAGGACGCTCGATGCAGATCTCAAACCTCTACAAGACTTGGTGATTCGCAATTCACACATCATTGCTGAACTGGATGCACGACTAAAAAGACTGGAAAATGAATGAGAAAAAGAACGCTCTCGTGCGGGAGCTGCACAAACCTGCTCGCCGAAACTATCCGCGTCGGCATGTGGACATCCGTGGTTTGGATGAGACCTGGCAAGCTGATCTCGTCGATATGTCGTCGTACGCACATCATAACTCCAAACATAAATTTCTCCTAACCGTCATCGATACTTTCTCAAAATTCGCCTGGGCCGTACCGATGCGGAGTAAGAATGGTAAAGATGCAGCAACCGCACTGAAGTCGATACTCGTAAAGGGACGCATACCGCGGAAATTACACGTGGATCAAGGAAAAGAGTTTTATAATCGTGACTTTAAAACCCTAATGAAAAAGTACAATATCCACATGTATTCAACATATAGCAATTTAAAAGCTTCCATTTGCGAGCGTTTCAATCGTACATTAAAAAATAAGATGTGGGTACAATTTAGTATTCGTGGTAATTATATGTGGATCGATATAGTTGATAAATTAGTAGCCGAGTATAATGATTCCGTGCACCGCACGATTAAGATGAAACCGCGAAATGTCAACGCTGAAAATGAGAAACAGCTACTACAACATGTTTATCATAAGACTCCATTGAAAAAGTCATCGACATCAAAATTCAAAATTGGCGATAAAGTAAGAATCAGTAAATTCAAGAGTGTTTTCGAAAAGGGTTACACACCGAACTGGACAACGGAAATATTTACCATATATAGAGTGAAAAACACGAAACCTGTAACATTTCATCTCAAGGACTATGACGATGAACCCATTGCAGGTGGTTTCTACGATCAGGAGCTACTGAAAGTTGAACATCCTGATATTTATCTCATTGAAAAAGTATTGAAGAAGCGTGGTAATCGAATGTTTGTAAAATGGTTGGGCTTCGATAGTACCCACAATAGTTGGATAAGCAAATCTGATTTGTAGCAAACAATAAAGAATGTTTTATATTTGATGATTCTCCTCTCTCTCTACTCATTTCAGATGATGAGGCCTTTGTCTTCCAAAGGGTTGACCATTCTCTTCAGCGTAGCATGTCTTTTCCCACTCAGCAAGCTTTTTCCTGCTGGCTCTTTCAAACATGTCTTTCTCACAAACGTGTGTCGGGAAAGTGTAGTGAAAAATGTGAAATAGCAAATTATAATGGTGTTTTTCTTTATTTTTCAGTTGAAAAAATTGATAAACCAATTTATTATTTACAACACAATTATTTATAGAGTCGATTATTTATAAAACATTACAAAATACATGCTACGACTGTATCCTAAAATGCCCCCACGGTAACGTTTTCGTGGTTCCGGGTATGATATACCGTTTGTCATCGTGCGGGCTTAGAGCAATTTTTGTCTCGTTCATGGTGTACACTTCATGTAACTTCGATCTAATGCACGATTGTTGGCGAGTCATTTCGATCTGTTCGTTTAAGCATTTCGTGTAATCCTCGAACGAGATCGTTCTTGCAACGATGTTACTCTTAACACCTTTTACTTTCTTTGTATCGTCTTTGCCATCGACTCGCACCGCATACATTTTTGCTCTAAGCCCCACGAATTCCGTCATTATCCGACCATTATTTTCGTCTTTCATTAGTCCAGGGACTTTTTTGTTGACAAGCGGTATACCATACCCATTATCCGCGGGATAGTCGCTAGTATCGAAACGATGAATGTTGCGCTTTATATCATCATACACATCCTCACACTCAATGTTGTATATGAGGCTGTCCGTATCGGTGTACAACACCGTACATTTGTCTTTATACAGCGGTACCATATACTCATGATGAAAGTCATATAAACATGTCTTCGATATGTCGAGTATGCACATACCCACATATATCGGCTTATTGAATTTCACCTCCAGTTTGCGTAATTCGACAGCAATAAGGTTTTCTGAAAAAACGCTCCGGCTATGAAAATTTGGTTTCGCAATCATTACCTCTGCACCGTACCTGCCCTCCCATCGTGTCAAAAGCTTAACGTCTACATGATTGCGCACATTTTCCATAGTTTTCCCAAATACTGCATTATTCATCAATTTATAAAGATTTTTTTCGAATTCATTCTTTGCTTGGGTTCGGAACTGCGTATTAAGCTCAATATATGTTCGTAGCCAGGGTGATTGCGAAAATTGAAGTATCCTGTGAATTTTGTTGATTTTGAGACCATGGCGTACACTCTGCTGCAGATTGCCATAATGAATAACATACCGTTCCTTGTTGTGCACGGTTGCAAGCAGTTTTTCGTGTTGCTTACCCGGTGGTTTACCATGTGTTGAACAAAACGGCAAATCCGTGTGGGCATCGTGTAGACATTCCGGGTACTCTAAGTCAACCTCAAGAATGTAGCCTTTGGGTGAATCTGGCAAGATCGATGATAAATCGAATGTTGATAAGTCATCAATCCATTGGAAATCAGCATAGGGCAATGGTTGACACATTGCCCATCCATACAAATTATTTACATCGAAATACATCAAGTATGATGGAGACTTCGATGGATCGTACGATTCCATGTATTTGTTATTGGCACGCGCGTACCTATTTGAGCACTGACTGAGACCACCTCGTATGCCCCGTTCAACAAATAGTACCATGTCAACGTCGGTAAGCAATTCGAAGTTAATTTTTGTTTGCTTCAACATTGCATCCCAGGTGTATCCGGGGAGAGTGTAGTAATACGCGGGGTCGAGCCTATAACTTTCGATGCAGGTATTACGAAATTTCTCAAAAACGTCGGCCAGTAACAAAACATCGGTCTTCAGGTATAAGTCGCTATATTCACCTAACGTTTGAATAGAAAATCGATCCCATACATCCACAGCATGACCGTATTCGTTCTCACTTACAGTCTCACCGGTCAAATTGCTGTAGAATGCATCTCGTGGTGGTAGGTGGCAGTCATCCAATCTATTTACGCTATCAATATATTCATAAGGAAAGACACCCTTCCGAGTTAATAGCATAAAATTATCTGCCGGTATGTCATGAAATTGTGACCGCAAAATTTTGAGTTTGTCCGTTGTCAAAAATGATGCCAGTTTATCCAAACTTGCATTGAGGAATTTGTATGAATCGATGAAACGTAATTGAATCTGATGTTGTGACTTGTCTGCCGTTTGAACTGTTTTTGTGAAAGAAATGTATTTCTCCTTCGTTATGGGAAGCACGTCGGTTTTTCCTTCGAACGCTGTGGCTACCTCCTTGATGATGAAATGTGCGTCATAACCAGACAAATTATGAAAAACTACAGGAATGAAAAACGACTGCTTATAATTCAAATTGCAATTAGAGTGAGCGGGGCCTCTATAACGTCCAGTCAGATGACAATGATCGCGAACATGTATGTCGTCTTCGACAAATGGTTTCTCGCATATATGACACTGAGTGACGCTTCGATATTCTGCCCATTCATCTGGTGTTAGAGGTATCATGGGAACATTATCCGATAAAATATCGTTGATGCGCAGAGCTAAATTTTTAAGGTTCTCAACGAACCATGAAACGCAGTCAGCACTGCGACGTGAGTGGTATCCTGATAATGAATTGTCATACGAACAATGTACATAGTACGCAATGCTAAACACTTCATGATGCTGGTATATATTTTTGTCGGCAACCTTTGCCAGAACGCACTCGAGATCGGCGTAAATCACGAATGGAAGTCGCTCTTTTCGTTGAAAGTTTTTGAATGTCAGCCATTTGTCCATTGCATCTGGTAATCGAATGGCGCAATCATTCAATTTTCCACAATCCACCTCATGTGTTCGTAATTTGTTCTCCGTGTAAAAGTAGTGCAAACACCTGTAACAAAACGGCGAAATCACTTTTATATTATCAAGTACATAATTACTCATAGGTATATTTTCGAGTGGGGTTTTTACTCACCGATCGCAGATGTGTTTTTTCACTTTTTTTTTGTTCAGCTGCCCGCTCACAAGCCTGGATAAATTTCTTATCCAGACAAAGTGTCCCACGTTGTGGTCCGAGGAATCCTCCACGTACAGCAAATTGATGTGTTTATCCAGCTTTTGGCTGCATACTCGAATCGGGACGATGTTTTTCTTTTCGAATGTATATACGTTGATTGAAACTTTATTTTGTGATTCAAATTTCTTTATTTGGTTTAGAGTCATTGGAAAAACAATGCCTTGAAGCTGCAGTACAGTTGAGTAATGAGGATACGAAGATATCATGTTCACATGTGTTTTCGCTGGATGAAGAGCAGCTACCACTGACCACGCAAAACACGCGTTATCCTTCGACTTTATATTTACCACCGCTTTCTTCATGATTATTTTCTGCGACAAAACAGTTTGACATCCGACACGCATTGGATTGTATTTGTTGATATTTAAAGTTAAATTCAGTATCCGCGACAATGTCCATCCGCTATCACGTCTTTGAAAATCTTCGAGGGATGCTAAGGTAGGCTCGGCAACTCGTTGTGTATACCACTCACGTAAATTGGATGTGGTAAAAAGTTCGAAGTTTTTCGTGTTGATACTTTTATTTGCACGTTTGTCACCTGCCTCAAATTCACCATTGAAAACTGTATTCACTTTTACACTGATGTGTTTGTTGATAATGTTTTGCACATGTGAGAGCATTATATCACATGCGTCTTCGAGAAACTGACGAGGTTCAATATGGTCGTTATTGATGACGCAGCCAGTCAGGATACGATTTTCGAACGCTGTATCAATCTCGCGCCAAATCAAACCGCGATCACTGTGTCCCGCGCCCACATGTAAAAATCGTTTGCGTAGAACATTTTTTAAACCTTCTAAACGAGCAATTTGTGCTACCAATGATTGCTGTTTTCCAAGCGATAATCGCGGTCGCTTAATTCGACTTTGCGTTTCCAACGACTCTACACATTGATCACATTGTTGCTCCCACACTATATACTCATCGACCGAATTTATTAGTGCGGCGTGATCGCGCAGATTTTGTTCTAATTGCGGAACGCTCTCAGCCATTTGCACACGCGTTAAACGAAGGCGCCAAGAAATGATGCGAGCAAAGTGACTGCTCGATTAAAAGTGTGCGGCTTTGGGTGCTAGAAGTCCTTTTCATTCGGAAAATTTATTTTCTGTCTTTCTCCTCTATCTTAGAAGTGTGCCAACTCACCATAGTTTTTATATTACAATGTTATAAGACTAGTGGAAGCATGGGAGCACAATGAATTCAATTGGGTGCATGAGCGCGAAGATCTGGGCCCTTTATCCAAAATTTGTGCTGGAATACCTACTTCTAATGCATTCATTTTTCAAACGAGTCTCCTATACGTGGTCATATGTATATCCGCATGTCTAAGACAAATTTCGCACCTTTGTCTGGAAAAACGTTTCACCTGTATCAATACGGCCGCCTTTTCCCACCCAGAGAAATGACGCATTGTCTACGATGTCTCCCTAGCTACCAACGTCCCTCCTACCGTGGGTCCCCCGCGCCTACAACTGCTATCCACTCCTCTATGGGCCCCGTGGTTTCGGGCATCCTCTACCCACACGGCTTACTCGCTAGACTCCTCGCACACCTCCGCAACCCGCCACATTGGGTTCTTGGCGGGTGCACTGCATGCACACTCACACATGCAAACATCATGATGTTATCTTTTGGAATGAATGCCAGACCGGATGCAATTAAATTTTGTAAGAGCTAGCTTTTGTTACTACAGCTGCATAAAAAGTTTATTTGTAAAGTCTCATTTGACAACTAGCATTACACTTGCCTTACGTTGCCGAGAGTGTATCATAGACGCTGGTTTTCACATGCATATCCACATGTTTGAGAGAATTTTTCCTCCATTGCCTGGAAGCGATTCACCTGTATCAATAACACCACCTCCCCCAAGAAAATTGTCGCATCATCTACAACGTCCCCTGGCTGCCGGTGCCCCTTGACCCGCGCCTACAACCGTTATCCCCTCTCCGTGGACCCCCGTGTTTTTGGGCATCCTCTTCCCTCGCGTGACGTCACTCGCCAACTTCTCCGCAAGCCGCAAATCCCCCTCCCCCAATTCCCCAAACGGGTCCCTAAACCTTCGCGAGACAGCCAGACACCTCCCTCTCCTTGCTATAGACTCCTCACCCCCTCCCCTTCACCACATACTCCGCGCCACACACTTCCCCCACCACATGATCAAACCCCTCCCCTTACCCCCCGTCCCGGACTCCCCCGTCCCCGCACCCCCCTCGCCACCACTTTGTCCAGAACCCCCCTAGTTATACTACTCACCATTATATAACTGTACAAGGTATGTACGACACAAGTACACTGGAAATGCTGTGAAACGACTTGGCGTGCATAGTTAAGAATAGAAGCTCGACAAAGGATTTCGTCGTCCCAAGTACTCAACTTTCAGGTTGAAAAAACATCTAATGCACGGAAAAAAAAGATTCGTAAAAATTAATAGTTGGTGTTTATAAATTACTGAGGAAAGATAAACATAATGCAGTTTCATACTGTAAACCAATCATGTTACAGCACTTTTAGGAAAAAATAATGGATCAGATGTGCTTTTTTACTATTTGAACCGATGGAAATGCAGATTCAAACTGTAAAAAAATCATAATGATCACCGCGATAAAGTAAACTGACGAATTTACAAACTAAATATAAGATATCGCGGTACTCAATGCGTAAAATATACGGAGTACCTTTAAAAAAAGTGAGATTAGACTGGTAATCACTGATTTGAACCATAAAATTCTTCAACCAATATTAAAAATGAGATTAACTTCTATTGAAATTTGGTATTGTCTTCTGAAAAATGTGGTGTGAGTTTAAATTAAAAACTGCAGTGTACACCTCGCAAATTGTATCGTAGATCGGTATTATTCAATACGTACAGATTTAATTTTTACAGAGTCAATTGTCATATTTTAACAATTCGGGCAAAGCATATTTTGATAACGGGTTGTTGAGTACTAATACGGATATTTACATTTATTAGTGCGATACATGAAAAATATTTCAAAGCGCTCAGTAGAAGTTACAGCCGACATTGCGCGGTACACCGCGTGTACCTCGAATTTTTACAATGTGCACTGTAAACGCGTGACCGCGTCAACTCGGGGGTTAAGGCGTTCAAACCTGCACACCTAAATCAACAAAGAAAAATTCTATCGCGTGGTCGCCCTCAGTCTCGACATCTACTCAGTGCTCTTTCGGATCTCGTGGCGTAAAGTTTTGCGCAGTGTCTTCGAGAAACGACAATTATTTATAATCAATGTGAAAACGGACACACACACAGGGAACAAGGACAAGCTGTTAGTGAAGAAAAAGTGCGGTGAAAGATTTGTTGATGCTGAAAAGAGGACAAAAAAACGAAGTGAGTATTGTATTTATACTTTTCTATCTCGCTTTCACGTATAATGATGCTTGATTTACATAAAGCTATTCACTATCTGCATTATTTGCTATTTCCCAGTGTAAAAATTTGTCAATGAAGTCGTTCATTTTATAACATTTTCAAATGTAAAAATTCGTGGGTCTGCTCGTTTACTTTGAACAGTTTCACATAGTTAAAATTCGCAAGTCGGTACATCTACTGTTTTCAGTTTCACATTATAAAAATTCGTGAGTCGGTCCATCTACTGTTCACGGTTTCACAAAATTTCACATGCGAAAATTTATCGATCGCTTAGCATAAAATCAATAGTCCTATAGTTCGTTGTGTGAAACGTGGCGTGCACTTTTTAGAGTTTTACGTAGCAAATATCGAAGTTTTTGTACCGAGAGGCGCTATTGATGTGAGACACAGTACATTTTGATGGGATTTCCATCAAAATTTACAGGATTTTTTTTCCGTGTGCCGCAATTTGTTATGCAAGTGGAAATCAAATTTATGATCTCGCCAAGTGCGGAATACATAATTGATTTGATCCGTAATAGATCGCACGACACGTGAAATCTTATTTTGTGTGCATAATTTAATATGCTATATAAAAGTCTAAACTTTCTTCTCTATCATACAATTATTATTTCACAAGACAAGTTTAAGGATCGAATTACGGTGACGCCGTCTTGCTGGTGGAAAAAGAAATATCTCGGTATTACGGCTCAGCATTATTGCGCTATATTCGATGGTTTGTCCAAGTACAGTCGAATATTCACCAGTAGTGGGAATAACGTAGCTCTGACACGGTGACGTGAATTGTGTGGACCGACGATACACCGATAACATTATCAATGTTCAATGTTATCCAGTCCGAATCTCTGGCGCAAGAGGCAGGAGATCGCATTGCTAATAACCCTAGAAGTTGATGCGGTTTTACAATTAAAAATAACACTGAGGTATAAGTTGTTTATACAGACAGTAGGAATGGAAATTGATGTACCTTCCTAGGCTTTTTTTCTTAACCATGCACGCCAAGTCGTTGCACAGCATTTCCAGTTTACTTGTGTGGTACATACTTTGTACAGATATATATTGGTGATATCAATTTTATGCTAAAATAGTAATATGATTTTTTAAAAGAAAATAAAATATTTGGAAAAATATTATTCTGAAGGTTTAGCAATTTTGTGTACAACATTTCTAGTAAACCTGTTTGGCTATGTTATAGAGAATTATTTCACTTTTTTGTACATGTCAATTGAAAAATACAATAAAGCCATTATTTGAATTGAAATAAAAAATATCTTGAGTTAAATCAGAGTTTCTTATACGGCCAAACAAGTAATAATGTTTTTGGAAGGACTTTTTTTACTTAGCGTCCTTTTTTACTTTTGTATGGTTTGAAATGCATTATAGTACAATATTTGTCTTACAGACATGAATGGCACCACATTCAGCATATCTTCCACCTTCGTGTATCGGTTGCATTGCAATACGACTCTCATCGCTCTGGTTTGCGCGATCTGCAGTTTATTCAACACTGTAACTGACATACCCATTAACAGTGTTGCACAATATTCAAAGGGAGGTGCGATAATTGTTTTATATATGTCATATCTCGTATGTGCAGATACGTAATGCCCTATTCTATTTAGGAAACTCGTTTTTTTACCAATTTTTTTAAACATATACTCACAGTAGTCTTTGAATCGTAGCTTGTCATCAATATTTAAACCCAAATACTTCATCGTCTCCACTCTCTCTAGTTCCGTTCCATACAGATACTTGAGTACAATTTTCAAACTCACACATTTCCTTATATTGCCGACAATCATATATTATGTTTTCTCTACATGCATTTTAAATTTATTCCTGGCCATCCACTTTTCCAGTATATTTAATAAGATATTAATCTTTCTCTCCACTTCTGCGCTGCTTTTTCCAGTTACATATATGCCTGTATCATCAGTAAACATTTCTCTGTATACAACTTAAGTATATCCTTTATGTATATAATAAATAGCAACGGCCCTAGTACTGACCCCTGCGGTACCCCATATTCATTGGAAATTATTTCAAACCATTCATCATTAAATCAAACTTGCTGTGTTTTATTTCTCGAGTACGTACGGAACCAATCTAATACCCTTTCTCTAATTCCATAATAGTATAATTTGTCTAATGACATTTCCCTGTCTATTGTCTCAAACGCTCGTCTTGAATCCATGAAGATTACTCCGACTAATTTTCCTTCACTAATGTCCACTTTCCATTCATCTATTTTAGTTTGAATCGCTATTCTACACGAATATTGCTTTCTTAATCCCAACTGATGCTCCGATATAATCTGATTGACTTCTAAATGTTTTTCAATTTTATTTTTCACTACTAATTCGAGTACCTTTTCGTACGTTGGCAACATATCAATTGGTCTGTAGTGACTGGCCTTGTTTATCTGTGGGATCGGTATAATCGTGGAAGTTTTTCAGCTGTCCGGGCAACGTGCCTCCCTTAGCGACTTATTTATGATTTCCACAAATTCCTCTTTGATTGCACTAAACGCCATTTTTAGTAGATCACTTAATATTCCTTCTTCTGATCCCTTCATTCTGGGGAGTTCCATCACTATCTTCTCTAGGTCCTTTATTTCAACATGATTGCATTTTTCGATTGTTCTGCCCTTATCCACCTCAACTCCCGTTATAATCCTTCGTCCATTTGGGCTCCCAGATGTATCTCGCTGTATTGAATTAACTACATTATACATTGTACAGACTACACATTGAATTGATCAGCTATATCACATCTCATCATGTTATCCAATATCTCAAAATCTATTTTCTCTACTTCCCGCGCACACATTGGTTATCCTCCAATTGATTATTTTAATGTTTTCCACATTTTTGTCGAGTCCTTATTATCGTCTATCATCTTTTCATAATATTCCTTGATTGCTTCGCTTATTAATTTAGCTACCGCATTCCTTTCTATTTTGATTATCTGCCACTGCTCTTCCAAACCAGTGAAAATTGCTACTCTGTATGCCTCATGTCTTTTTCTCGTTGCTACTGTGTTATCCCATTAACGAACAAGAATCGTGATTTTTTCTATCATTTTCAAGTCTAATTCTCATAATTGAACAATAAGAATTTTTAAATAAAAAATAAAGTACTTTCGAGTGGGCTGTTTCAGAATCCGGAGTTAAAATTGAGTTTTGTCAACTTGAAAAAGATGGTCGCTTTTAAACAGAAAAAAACAAAAAATTGGACATTTTTTTCAATCTTTTTTTTCTCATAGAAGACGCTCGAACACCCCCTCTCCTTTTCAATGGTGTGTTCATAAAATGGTTGTAGTTGAACGACGTATTTTTTTAAATATGTCGTAATTTGTCGTAAATGAGCAGCGAGAAAAATTTCACGCTTCGGGTAAAAAAGAAAAAAAATCGGACCTTAACGACAATTGGTATCCAAGGGTTTTCAAGGTCGCTGATTACCATTACGCCCTTAAAATTCATAAATTCAAAATGGCGGATCCAATATGGCCGACGAAAAATGCAAGAACTTATTTGAATCGGATGAAATGTGGCACTCGGGGATTTACGAGGTCGCTGATCGCGATTCTGCCCTTATAATTAATTTTTTTGACAAAATATGAAGAAATAAGGTTTTATTCCGATCATTTTCCAATGAGAAACTACAAGTTTGAAGCAGCAGAAATATGCACTTTTCTTCAACTATTTATCGATTTTTGGATTTTTATGGACGAGTTGAGAATTTATAACGTACGACATTTCTATTCTGTAGTGATTTCTTATCGAATTTATTACATTTTTGTTATCGAATTCAATATAATGGGGTTAGAGTCAAAATATATGTTCCCTCCAAACTCTTCTAAAATTTTCGGATATTGAATGAAACATCAATAAAACAGTACTTTTTGAACTACGGTACTACAACTTGATCATATCGGCGAAATGAGATCGGGGTATATTACGTACGAAAATCGTTTTACACTTTGAAGAGTTTCTTCCATGAAATATTCTTAGGAATATATCGTTCAAACACTTTTAGGGTCTTTGTATATTTGTAATATGTTATCTTTACTTTGTTAGATCAGATAAATCTTGATGCAAATTTCTTTGTATCATATAAATCAACCAAGTTATATCAAATCTCGACTTTTTGTTGTATTTACCTACGCCATGTCACAAAAACGATCGAGACATGCTGTTTCTCCTGATTCTGGTGATGAAACATATACCTCAGAAGATGATGAAACTGTTTTAATACCGAATCCAGATGATTCTGGTCCTTCAGACGATTCTTATTCCGATTCTGATTCTGACCGTGACGAAAAATTACCGAGTGTCACTTTTAGGAGAGCTTCAAAAAGTTACCAAGCAGATCAAGCTAAGCTGAAAAAGGATCATGAATTTTGAGGGGTAAATGGTGAAAAAAAAGTATTCTGATAAGATTGAAAATTAAATACTATTGACTACGTCTGAAGAGCGTAAAATTCAAAAAAGCGAGTCAGTAGAACTGTTTGAGACTTTCTTTTCAATTGAAATGAAAGAATACATTATCGATGCATGTAAGGAAAATGGTTTTGATTTACCATTGGTTGATTTAGATACATTTATTGGAATCATCATAATGAGTTCATTCAATAAAAGAAAGTTTCGGAGAGACTATTAGTCGACCGATCCCTTTCTATCTTGCGATGTAGTTGCTTCAGCAATGACTCGTACTAAGTTTGAGCAAATCAAGTTCAAATTGAAATACTCGAAGTTCAAAGACAATGATAATAACGATAAGGGGTGGCGGGTTCGAGCATTGATGAAACTATTCCAACAAAATATTCTGAAGTTTGGCATCTGGGGAACTGCTCTGTCGGTAGGTGAAATTATGGCTAAATCGTATGCTAAAACTTCATTGAAACAGTTCATACGTGGGAAACCTACACGTTTTGGAATTAAATTTTGGGGCCTCTGCACTGTTTATGGGTATTTGCTGAATTTCGACATATATTGTGGAAAAAATTCTGTAGTTGGAAACAAACTGACTGAATGCGCAGTAGGTTCTCGCGTGGTAATGAATTTATTGAAACCATTTTTTAAAATGACAGCTGCTGAAAAAGTTTCTCAGTATCATCTTTATTTTTAAAACTTTTTCACAAATTTAGATCTTGTTGTACATGTGAAGAGATTGAAATTAAAATGCACCGGAACTTTTAGAGAGAATCGAGTAACTGAAAAAAATGTCATCGATAAGAAGTCTCCACGTCGTACATATGTATACAGTATACAGAGGTATACAGTGAACTATGACCAAAACAGTGGAATCAATTACATCAGTGTAATGGATTCAAAATTAGTGTCAATCTTATCTACACCTGCAGGGGTTACTCCATTATTGCCAACAAAGAGGTACAATTGAAATGAAAAAGTCAAAATCAAGACATCGTTTCCGCAAGCGTTTTACCTTTACAATCGGTTCATCGGTGGGGTTGATGTTTACGATGGACACTGTAACAACGTGCTGCCAAGTATTTGATCGAAAAAAATGGACATAGGCAGTTTTTATGACGCTCATCCAGGCCGCCATAGTAAATCCTGTGGTAATATTCAACGCAGCCGAGGAAGACAAGAAAAAAGTTGGAACTAAAGAATGTACAATGTCGATAGCTAAAGGTTATATTCATTGTGGTAATAAAAACGGGAAAAACATAAAACGATTTCACAAAATAAACAAAAACGCTGCTCCAATTGTCCAATAAGAACAAATCTTTTCTGTGAAAACTGTAATTTATATTTTTGCAGCTCATGTTTGAAAAGAAATCACGAGAATATCTAAGTGACTGTGAGAGGCAAGGGGACTCACTATAATCAAGCACCCCAAATAGTGAAAGGCAAGGGGCCTCACTACAAACAAGCACCCCGAGTAGTGAGAGGCAAGGGGACTCACTATAAACAAGAACCCCAAATAGTGAGAGGCAAGGCGACTCACTATAAACAAGCACCCCGAATAGTGAGAGGCAAAGGAACTCACTATAAACAAGCACTCGAAAGGAGACATCATTTTACCACATCCACACCGTTGTCTCTGGGTTGTGCTAAGGGTAAAATCATACTGTGAACTTGGAAGTAAACCAATTTTATCCACCATTTTTTATTTCATCCGGTTCAAATCAGTTTTTGCATTTGGGTCGGCCATATTGAATCCGCCATTTTGAATTTCTATATGTTGTGGGCAAAATCGTGATCAGCGACCTCAGAGACCCCCGAGTACTACGTTTCATCCGATTCAAATAATTTTTTTGAGGGGACTCACTATAATCAAGCACCCCAAATAGTGAGAGGAAAGGGGACTCACTATAATCAAGCACCCCAAATAGTGAGAGGCAAGGCGACTCACTATAAACAAGCACCCCGAATAGTGAGAGGCAAAGGAACTCACTATAAACAAGCACCCGAAAGGAGACATCATTTTACCACGTCCACGCCGTTGTCTCTGGGTTGCGCTAAGGGTAAAATCATACTGTGAACTTGGAAGTAAACCAATTTTATCCACCATTTTTTATTTCATCCGGTTCAAATCAGTTTTTGCATTTGGGTCGGCCATATTGAATCCGCCATTTTGAATTTCTATATTTTGTGGGCAGAATCGTGATCAGCGACCTCAGAGACTACATTTCACCGATTCAAAAATTTTTTTGCATTTTTGGTCGGCCATATTGGATCCGCCATTTTGAATTTTTGAATTTTGAGGGCAGAATCGTGATCAGCGACCTCGAAATCCCTCGAGTGCCACATTTCATTCGATTCAAATGAGTTATGGCATTTTTTGTCGGCCATATTGGATCCACCATTTTGAATTTTTAAATCTTGAGGGTAGAATAGTGATCAGCGACTTCGAAAACCCCCGAGTGCCACATTTCATCCGATTCACATAAGTTTTTGCTTTTTTGGTCGGCCATATGGGATTCGCCATTTTGAATTTTCGAATTTTGAGGGCAGAATCGTGATCAGCGGCCTCGTAAACCCCGGGATACCCATTTTCGTGAAGGTCCAATATTTTTCTTTTTTACGCAAGCGTGAAATTTTGCTCGCATCTCAAGGGGTGAAAAACGGCATTGCGGGGGTGAAAATATTGATTTCGACAAATTTTAAAAAATACGTCTTTTAACTGTAACCATTTTATGCACTTATGGTTGAATAAAAGGGGCGGGGTCTTCGAGCGTCTTCTATGAGAAAAAAAAATAATGAAAACAAATGTCTTCGATTTTTTGTGTTTTTTTTTTAAAGCGGCCATATTTTTTTTTCTAGTGGACAAAGCTCAATTTTAACCCCGGATTCTGAAAGAGCACACTCGAAAGTTCTAGGTACTATATTTTTTATTTGAAAGTTCTTATTGTTTAATGATCAGAATTTGACTTGAAAATGATGGAAAAAATTACGATTCTTAGTCGTTAATGGGCTATTTTCGGAATACCATACTTTTCCCTTCCCAAACCCTTGGAATCTTGACTGTTCTTCTGGTCGCAAACCTATCTAGTGCACTCTCTATGTTATCAACAAGCATGTTTTCTCGTTGACTTACCTCTAACCCCTGCACTTACCTAGTGGAAGTGCTCAATATCCTTGAAAATTCTTTCCCATCAATTTTACCATACTTTCTTGTTTTATATTTTCTGTACTCATTTTTTTCGTCATTTTACCTAATATGACTTTTATCCATCCATGATCCGTTATCTTTGGCTTATGTTCCACCTGAACTTGGTCACTCCTATTAGCAAATAATATATATATATATATAATTGTTCGGCTATCTTAGATTATTCTCGTTGGCTTATTAACATATTGCTTCATCCCTAGACTCAGCATTCCTATTATTATCTACTTTTTATAGGACGTTTTTACTGTACCATCTATATTAATGTCACCTAATATCAAACAGTCTCCTTTTATTGTTAGCTCCTCAGTATGTATCTTATAAAATTGGCATCTGACGTACTCGGTGGGTGATACACAACTGCTATCACTCCTTTATAATGTTCGTCCTTGACCTCTATTCCAGGACACCAACAGTTCGACTCTATTTTATTTATTGGTATCATATCAAATTTAATATCATCCCTGACGTATAAGATAACGCCACCTGTGCTCCTATTCTCCGCATTACATCTAACGTAGCCCGGATAAAACGAAAACAGACTACTGTTTTCTATTTGTCATCACCCTGGTCTCTGATAACGCAATAATTGCAGGTTTAATTATGCCCACCACTTGGTATCGTATTTGATTTTTATCTGCTATAAGACGGCGCATTCGTATACCATAGCGTTTCTGCCTTCTGTAGTTGCTAATCGCCCCATCCTGCTCTGCGCTTCTCTTTTTGGATTGCTCCGTTATACGTTGGGCATTCCCGATCGAGTGCGTCATGTTCCGTGTTTATCTCTACGTTGTATACTTGGTTCTTAAACACAGAGTTTGTGTATGTGTTTTCGTCGCTTTACACCTACTCGCTTCGTAGTTTCCCGCACACTTATGGCATGTTTTCTCTCTTGTGCAGTTCTTTGCTATTTGATAATAGCCCCAACATTTGTAGCCTCGCTTCACATTGATGTGGTTGTATACCAGGCGCTTTCTCCATCTCACGCTGACCTTGAGTTTGATCAATAGCTCTTAATGGATTCCTTCATCCACTATCATTATTATTTGGCCTTCGTGTCTTCCTTCTTTATTTTTTCTTTTGACGACTTTATCTTCCTTCCTTCATTTTCTTCTATAGCGTGTTGCTATTCTATTGTTTCAAACAGCTCATCATCTGCCAACTCTAATTCGTCCACCTCCATGTTAACAATCTTAATTTTAGGTTTTTGTTGCATCGTATCAGTGACTTTGTAAACCCCGCCCATTTTCTTTTGGACTATGGTATTTAACTATTCTACTTCTTCCGTCGATTCACAGCCCAAAATCACTGCTCCATTACTGGCTTTCGTTAACCTTGTTACTTCTACAGTCCTTTTTTGTGTTGACCTTTTCTTTGGTCGTCTTTTTTGTGGCCTCACTTTCTTGTTGTTCTTTTGGCTTGATAATTATAAACTCTCCCTTTTTGCTTATCTTTGACTAACCAACCGGCCTATTTTTACTTCCATATTTGCTGACGCACTTATAACTCTGCTCGCAGTATTTGACCCAGTCGAACCGAATTCGTCTCAGCTGAAACTGCTGCCGCCTCGGGTGTCGATTTCCTCGGGGTTTGGTCAACTAACAAGGAGAGGTCACGAGGTGCCCCCCCCCCCCCCCCCCCGATTTTGATGCAATTTGGCACGTTTATAGAATAGATAAAATTAGGCGATTTGTATCTTTTTTATCTGCGGAATCTGGCGTTTATGGAGAGAAACGCACCCTCGAAAATAGGGCTATTTTTCGTTTCTCATTGATAAGGTTTTACGGTACGAGACATGCAAAAATTAAAATTGCAATGACGTTTATTTTTCCGTGTACTATACATTGGAGATAAGAACAATGCAAATAGCAACAAACTTCATATTGTTTATTGCAAAAATGGAATGCTTGATACGTAACTCCGAGAATTTTTAACCGATTGAGATGTGAATTTGCCTACATGTTGTGCGATACGTCGGGACCGCACGGTAACACTTCGACCTGTCGGGGTTGTAAGCGCTGATTTACACTCTGGCGGTGACGTAGTCCCTTGGTATCGTCGTCAGGGAAATTAATCACCAACGACTTGATTTTTGTTTGGGAAGTGATATTAGTTGAAGACGAGGATCAGAACAAATATTATTTATTCGAAAATTCAACGCTTTACAACTAATCACTTAAGGTTTACTTATTGTTATGATAATGAGTATAAGAACTTGTGCTTGAGAGTAGTCTCAAGGCACAGTGTGATTTTGCTATGTTTTTTCTCAACTGTTGCCCAGTAGGTCTTGATGCGTCTCGGTTAAGTTGAAGTTATAGACCTTGTGCTTGAGAGTAGTCTCAAGGCACAGTGTAATGGCTTTTAGACACGAGACGATCTCAACTGTTGTTCACTGGTTCTTGATGCGTCCCGGTCGAGGTGAGTTTTCAAACTGAAGATTCGTAGTTGGTGACGAGAAGTCCTCAACAAAGGAGAAGGGTGAGACTCTGCCTTTCATGCAGTTATCATTGGTGCAAAATTAAGAGTGGGAGGATTTTCCCTCATCACCAATCACGAAAAGGAGTTTTTTGTGGGAAAGAAGGGTGCAACGTGGACATCGCTGTCGGGCCCAAGCTCGACCGTAGGGAAAATCCCGTGACGTGCTAGTCACCACAATAAAAAGATTTCCGGGCTTGCTTCCAGAGTCGAGTGAGCGCGGCGGTTAATCCCTTCATTAGGGTGTGCGACTATGACGGTCAGATAGTCCTCGAGGATAGTCCATGCTGTTTTGCACGTGTACCTTATTGTTCAGAAAATCTTAAAACATTTCTTCACGGCAATGAAAATTATACGGCTTAAACTGTAAAGAGATTAAAAATCGTCGCATCTGCGTGCCAAATGTAGCGATTGTTCGATTCGAGCGGAGTGGCACGTACAACCCTGCCCGCGGACTCGCTTGTAATTCGGGAAATTCCCTTTTTTATTGGTCCTTAGGCTAGAGAGGTTGTCGTGTCCAAAAGAGCGGTATTATTTGGCTATAGGCGTTTTTGAATACATTATCGTCTAAGAATTAAAACTACAAACATGTCCCATGCGACGGAACACATGTAAAGGATAGAAAAGTAGCAGATACATGTTTTTTGTTTTTCCGATATCTCATGATTAAAGGGTTGAAACTGCCCGTCGATTTTTTCGCCAAAAGCATGGTATAATCAGCAAGTCTTTTACCATGCCAAATTAAATTCGCGTCAATATAAGTTCGTTTACTGACGCGATTGCATATTTGTAAGTACAATCAGTCGAAACAAATTTTCTTGTTTTGGTCGAATGCCACTTCGAGGGGTCAACGCACCCTTCAAAACGTTGTTCTTTCTATAATTCGTGAATAAGTCGAAATAAAAGTAACGTATAACGGGAAAAAATGTTGTATTCTTTGACTACTAGATGTTCACCATGGCAATGGCGAATATACCAACAAATTACGTATTCTTTATCGCAATAAATCCCGAATAACTGGTGAAAATCACCAGTGCAGAGATTTTAGCGTTTTTTAGTTTCTGCTGCAACTCGCGAGCGGAGTGATGCAAAACATCTTTATCAGCTTATAACGCAGCATTACTGCATCTTATTCACAAATAGCAGAACCAAGGAACGAAAGAAATAAATCTGTACAAAGAGCGACTACGGTGCAGGAGCGGCTACCCCATGGTACCCTTGAGATCGCCTAATTATAGATCGATAGTAGGTTTGATAATAGCATATGTCGTTGTTATATTGTTTGCTATACTAATGCGCGTGTGCTAATAAATTGCATATCAAGTCATATAAATTCAGCAACGATCATTATTGCGGCAGGATACGACGGACAAGTCAGTTATACATTTTGAGTTCCAAATACAATAACAAATGTACCTTAATCCCGTGAACATTATTCAATTTTTTTCCATTGCGATAAGTGCTGTGAATTTGCCTCGAACTACAATCACCGAACGGGAAAAACAGTTCAGTAAGGATCTAGAAAAACTGATCATAAAAGCGATGGATCAACCTATGGAAATGGAATTCGAAACTGCTTTCGATTTTCTTCCACCACACGAAATCCATGAAGCTGCGACAATAGAAGATAACAGTGGAGAAGATTTTCACTTGCAACGATACCGAGATCTCAAGGTTGACGAAAATTTATGTACAGAAGATGTAGAAGAATTGAGTTACGAATACAAGACAAGAGCTGTAGGTTACTGGAGATCCGGGATAGACGGGAATGGAAAATCATGTGTTCAAACAAAATTCAGAAAAATGAAATCAGTGCGGCAGTTACGCCGGTGGGCCCATAGTATAAATGAAGGTGCCACAACAACACCCACAAAGAAAAGTTAAGAAAAATAGTTCACTACACGTTAAACAATTTTATCGACGCTTTGGACAAAAATCTATCTGCCCATGATATGGATGTTCGAGATGGGCCTCACGTGCAAAAGAAATTGTAGAAATACCAGCCGTAGATTTCGAAGCATCCGCTTCGTGGGCAAAAACATTCAAAAGCCAACATCGAATTATGTAAAGGAAGATTACTAAATATGTAACAAACCAACCATTATTAAA
This sequence comes from Ophion ellenae, assembly GCA_963210295.1. Lineage (NCBI taxonomy): Eukaryota > Metazoa > Arthropoda > Insecta > Hymenoptera > Ichneumonidae > Ophion > Ophion ellenae. Next base: position 16,105,887 of record OY723385.1, on the reverse strand, counting down.
CGATTAGACACTTGAAAACAACGCTAAAGAATTTATTAATTTATTATTTTTATTATAAGTATTATTGATCCTTAATGCAGACTTTTTTCCACTGAAAATTGGAAAGATGATGATGATAATAGAATTTATCATTCCCTAGTGGTACTTTCGGGCAAAGATACAAAATAATCCAAGTTTACAAATTAAAATATAATAAAGAAAATAGGATAAACTATATAAACCAAACAAACACTTCATAAAATAATATCAATACTCGTTCAATAGTCGTAATAATAATAGGAAATAATATCAATAATGGTAATCATAATGACAATGAAAATAATAATAATGATATTAAAAATAATAAGGCGACAGATCGCGCGGCAGAGACCCTCGGCTTGGAGTTCCATCGGCACCAGCGTGGCGCCCTGACATCAGACTCCGTCGCTCGGCTGCCCAAGTCCCGACGTCGCACAGTGGGACAGAATCCCAAAACGTCAAAACGTTGTCTAACGGATTTAAAATGTTCTACTCGGAGGTTTTCGGGGTCGCTGATAACAAATCCAATGTTAGTTTTGGCAAAAAAAGAATGGCCGATCTAATATGGCGACCGACTATATTATAAAATTCTTATTTTCGGTGAAATTTTGTATCTGAGGGTTTTACATTCCGCTAATTACCAATAAGATGTTTGTTTTTAAATACACCAAATATTTCAATCGTAATTGCATCGGCAATGTATAAGAATCAGAAAGATTCCGGCGGGGAACTAGGTACAAATGAATTGAACATAAAAATTAGATAAGAATATAATTTTTTTTATATTTGTACACCTACATCTACATTGTATTAATCTAGTCACATTCACTCTCATTAGATTCACCATTGGTATGAATTGTGGACACGTCGGTGTCGTCTTCAGTGTCCGCGTCATCGGGTAGGTACAGTTAAATGTAGAGCTTCAAGCGAGATTTTTTTGTCTTTTTCGGTAGTTTTTGTACACTTGAAATATATGGATCGGAGCTAATTAACAGACGGAAAAATACATCTTGCATTGTCAAAGATCGGCTGCTTTTGCGCGAGAAATCCTGGCGAATTTTTTTGATATATTTGTGGCACGTTTCCTGTGCTTCCTCAGACATCTGACCGATTAGCAGTAAAGCCGAAGCAATGATTTGCCGAGTATGAATAAGCAGTTTATGAATCGATGGTGGCATGCAGAACCATGAGTACAATTCAATAAGTAATTCCGCAGTTTCCGAAGCATAATCTCTAAATCTCGGGGTATCAATTGTACGACGTGACGAAATCGCTTGTAAAATCGAGTGGAATCTTGTGATTAAACGAATGTCTACTCCAGTAATTTCAGCTGAAATTGTGGCGTTTTCGAAAAAGCGACTAGCAGTGTTGCCATCATTCGTGCTCCAAAACCCTGGCTTCGGCTGTTCAACAATAAGGCCTACATTTTTCTTGAAAGATTCCTGAGTTGCTTTTTTTCTGTTCTTAACAATCGTTTTTTCTTCCGCAGTTCGCGCTTGGCATTTTTTAATATCTAGTTTATAAGATAAGTGCAAACAACATCCAAAGCAGCGTATCCATGAATGCAACGAAGATATACCTAAGTTCAAATAATCATCGATAACTTCGAGCTTCAACATCTTATCGAGCATATTAAAATATTTTTGATGTAGCTTTGCAAATATAGCAGCGTTGAGTCACTGCATTGTCCGCCACTGCATTACACACTTTCCCGTATACTATGGTCAAGGCAAGGTTATCATTTACTTTTATACATTTTCCCTTAACTATGTCTGAAAATGAAACAAGATTTTTAACTTGATCTTGCACATATTGAATGTCGGCTTTCGTTTTATTCGCAGTTTCTTTCAGAATTTATATTTTACGTGGTCTACAGTATCACAGAGATGACGGCACAGGGTTTTGCTAGGCAACATATTTTTCGTTTTTTCATTTATACTTTAAAGTTGCAGTGGAACTAATGACGTAACGAAAATACTCGCTTCTGTAAATGTGCTGTCATCACCGGTGAATTTTTGCTTATATTCATTCTGACATGAAGTTCCATCACGACCCCACTTACAAATAAGTCATTTTACCCAAATCAACGTTTGATATATTTTTAATGACACTTTCTTGCGCTAAAACGATTCGTGTCACTGTAAGGTCTACTAATGCTTGAAGTTCTATGGCTGCTCGTTTATCTGTGTATGTAATTGATTTTATTGGTGGATAACAAGAATTTTTAGCTTCTCGAAGTACGTTATACGACGGAAAAGTTCGACTATTAACTAATTTGCAGCTTGCTCTTACCACTAAATATTGATTTTTCGAAAATCTACGTTCTACGAAAAACGACAATGCTTCTTCAGGCGTCATCGTTCGTTCTCTAACGGTGTTCGAAGACGACAGGTAAGATGATGCTTTGGCGGGACTCCCCATTGTAACGTTGTTAAGCCAACCGCATGAATTGCCTTAATTAGAGCAAATACTTTATCCTCATATCCATAGAATAAGAACAAATATAAATACAAAGTAAAAATATATGCTCATATATTTTTTCGTTAATATAAATCGCTATGTCTCATGGCTTGCGTCCGTGACCAAGCGACCAACGCACAAAGCAACGTTGTCTAGGATTAAGTATCGATATTTCACGGCCTGCATATGCGCCCGAGCTCTCAACGTTTCCATAAATATTTTATAAGATTACATTTTATTGCGCTTCGCCTTCGGTGTGAGTCCGTCGTCCAAAACGGTTGAAACACGGCAGACTGAATCAAACTAGCGTGTGGGAATATATACTTATCGATGGGTCCCACGGATGCATTCCTAGAAATGCAGTCACGTAAACCCTTGCCCTACTATCGCTATCCGACGAATATCGACCCTGCGTAGCACGGGACTGTCGACCTACAGGAGAGAATGGTGAAATCACTGTTACGAAGAGGTTCTCTCCTGAAGACCTCTAATGTTAGCTGCTACGCTAGCGATACTCCGTACACGGGTATACAGTACACGGGATAACACGCGCAAGTTTTCAATAAGAAATTCCGTAAATTACGTGAACGCGTTTGTTGTAACGTTTAAACCATTGCGCTAATAAACCGGAAGAGTGTTATCCGCATCCGAGTAAAAATAACATCGATGTAACCAACTGATATAAGTGTAATTAAATCATTGACAAAATTAAGTCGTGATCTTCTCCATTGTGTTAACCTTAAGACACCTTGTTCCAAATCCTGGCAAACTCTGATTCTTCACCCGTTTCGCATCGTACTCACCAAGGTTCATCCTCTTTCTGTGAAGACGTTGACGGTTTGTTATAACAGGAGTCCCAAGGAAAGAGACCTTTGATCAACATTTCGGCAAGTATCAAAATACACGTGAAACTCATCTCACTTCCAATATTGGTTCTGATTCTGACATCGAGGAAAGACTGCGCCGTCGATAAAGACACCGTTGGGCTACAGACCTATTGTTACGCGGATTACCATCCTGACACGTAATACAGTCCTGGAAAGGCTTCGCCAAAAACTTAACGTGGCAATTCGAAAACCAGAGGTTTTTCATAAAGACGCGTTATCTTGTGATGTGTATTTTGCACAACGACAGAGTTTATAACGAACGCTAGTTGGATTTGAGTCATCGAGCCATTTTGCGTAACAACGTTCTTCAATACCTGCACAGCGTGAACCTTACCGCTTGCACGGAGGCTCATCTACGTAGCAAAGGCGAGTTCCTCTGAACTATATTCTTCGCGCAGTTTTTCCGTTTTTCGCCATTTTGGTATGCCACTACTATCCGAAAAACTTGTAGAAGGTCGACCACCGATCGCTTTTGACTCCGAAGTACTTTGAGAAGATCCGTCCTGAGATAAGATGGATTAGATGCTTGACCATTCCGCATTCTTCTCGAATAATCTCTCTTCCTTCTTGGAGGCTTTTTTCCACATATCACGTAGTTTGTAGAATATATGAGAGAATTTTTTTCCATTCTTCAGTCATAAAGAATGCATGGAAAGAGAGAAATGAGAGCTGCATCGTCCACAGTTTGGGATGCAAGAGTATTCTTAATTATGCGGAATATCTCTTTCCTTGTCAATTGCTGTGCTTCTCTAATGTCTGCAGTTCCTGAAATCAGTGAATAATGTGGGATTACAATCCTCGGAGCCGAAACTAGCCCGTGAATAGAATCAACAGCGAGCGAAAACAAAAGATCTCACTATATTGTGACATATTTTACTATGTCTTATTCAATGGACACAATAATTTATTGAAGAAATATATTTATTCATCCTTAACAAATAGCTAATAATAAACGAAGTTAAGAAATAATTTGTAAATCAGCGACCCCAAAAACCCTCTTATACCAAAATACTACGTCGCAATTTTCACGGCGTCAGAAAGAAAATCATATCTCCGTTTGCGCAAAAATGCGCAAGTTCGTCGACCACGTTTTTTGTCGTTAGGATATAAACAATTCAATAAAAAATATTCCAAAGAACGAGCGTGGACGAGCGATGAAATAATGTCTGCCTGAAAGTTTACTTTTCGTTTGCGTTTTCCCAAAAAGACACCCTCAATTCAAAACGAATAACTTTTTTCATTATAACAATTATGCAGCTATGTAAATTGTATTCCATTCTGCATACCTTCACGAAGAGAATCCATTTTACACTTTTCCAATTGCACTATTTTTCACGATTGTATTGTGGTTTTTCTGTAGCGTATGGCGCGCGTCAAATTCGGTAGTTCGATGAGACTCGTGTGACGGTCACATTCGAACTGATCCTGCAGGGACAAGAAATATACCTGCGCCTAGAGAACGGTTGTTTGGGGACCCTCGATACCCCTACTTCACATTCCGCAACAAAGAAAAACCGAAAAAAACCTTGGTTTGTGACGTTTTGGCCAGCTTTTTGGGATTCTGTCGGCGGGCAATCAGGGCTGCCGGGCAGATTGTCCTGACTCGGCCGCTCGTAGGCAGACCCATGCAGAGTGTGTTTTTTTACCACATCGACGAGCGAGGGCTGTTCACCCTATTGACCTTTTCCTTCTTGCGGTCAGCTGGACTGATGTCCAAGATCGAAGGTTTTATCTGCGCCTGCCAGGACGGAGTTATCAACACCCTGGTCTATCGCAGTCGCGTTATGGGTCAGCCTCTGCGGACGATTTTGTGCCCGTATGCAAACAATCGCCGGACACAGTGATGCATCTACTGTCGGCCGCCCTGTATATGCAGTCTCCGACTATATCCGTCGCCCTAACTAACGCGGCTCTAAAATATTATATTACCATCAACGGCACTCGTATGGGATAGACCGGGAGCCCGTGCCGCTTTATTTACCGAGAGATATTGAGTCGGTTGTTGTGGGCAAGAGGTGCAAGATTTATTGGAATTTCTCGTTCGCGACCATCGGCCTGCTTGAAGCGACTAAGCTTGATGTTGTCCTCTTCGATTCCGACGATAAGACGATACACGTTATTAAGTTCTCGGCCCCGGCTGTGTCGCGAAAGTAAGAGGAGAAACGGCTAAAGTAGCAGCCTCTCCTGGTCGAGCGACGTCGTCGGCACCGGGGATTCAGGGTGACTCTGGTTGTCCTCATCATCGGCGTGCTTGAGGGGATGAAGGAGTATTTTGCGTCAGGCCTCACCGGCTACCGCTTTGCAAACCCGGTATCCGATTGCTAACGGGTTGGATGCAGAAGGCGGTCATACTTGGATCCCTCCGTTTACTCAGGCAATACGATTGTGGACTGCGGTAGCCGCTCACCCTCTGGTTTGAGGAAGCGACTATTGCATAGCGATATTTGATTTTTCGCGCGTCGTTTTGACTGTGTGGCAGCGGAGGTGGTGTCGGAACCTTCGACTGTCGAGCAGCATTATTATTCCAGTCTAGATTAAGGCCGAGCCTAACTCAATGTTTCCCAATGCAAACTGAGGAAGTGCGTTACCGGGAGCAATAAAATCTATAATAATAATACTAATACACATGCAATAGAAGCACAGTGGTTTACATCGTAGAAAAAGGAATCCAGGTACTAATTATAATAATAACCATAATAATAATGAAAATAATAAAGATACACGATCACGCGGCTGTTGAGTCGAAGCCTCAGACACGCAATGATAAGGCGGCCTTCGTGGCTAAGACTCGGCGGCGCGTTGCACAGCTCCAGAATAAGATCAATGAAGCGCGGAGGCAGGCATCCCGTGTTCAGTGTGTGTTAGACTTCATTACAGCGAGAAGGGCGTTTACCCCTAAAATCCGAAAAATCAGCTCGGAACTAAAATGCCGTCACCACACAGTGAACATAGCTATCCTTCTTATTGTGAAGGAACGCTACGTGGAGAAGGTGCGGAACCTGGGGGTTACGAAGCAATCCCTAGAGAGGCGGCTGGGTCGGGCGTTAGACAATGCCCTCTTCCGTTCTGACCCAGGCCGCTGGTTCCAACCACCTACGCCTGCCCCCGACACAGCGCCAACAGCTGTTCAGGTGGAGCGATTTTGGGGAAAACTGTATAGCGAGGCGGGTCATTTTGATGAAAGCACTCCAGCTCTGGGATGGTTCGACACGTTTTGTGAGCAACAGCCGAGTCAGCGTGGCGACTGTTTTCCAGTCACGCGGGGTGAGGTGGAGAAGGCGGTGAGTAGCATGAGGAACCACGCCGCTCCCGGACCAGATGGGATTAACATCTTCTGGTGGAAGAAATTCAAGTGCACCCATACCCATCTGGCCCGCATCTTCTCGTCGTTCATCGATGGGACGGTGCCCATCCCTGCGTGGCTGACAGAGGGAAGGACGGTGTTACTCCCCAAAAAAGGGGATTTGTCTCGCCCGGAGAACTACCGCCCGATAACGTGTCTGAATGTGCTCTGTAAGATCTTCACAAAGATTCTTTATGAGCGTGTTCTGCGCGAGATCGACCCTGCATGGCGGGAGATACACGAACAAAGGGGATCCAAGAGCGGTCCAGCACAAGCGTAACCTCTCAGTCGCTTAGATAGACTACCATAAGGCGTTCGACACTGTCAGTCACAAACTGATAATACACCCACTCGAGCGCCTTTCGGTGAGTCCTTACATAGTGAGATGCATTAAGCAGCTCATGCCGCTCTGGAAGACACGCTTCACAGTTAAGACTAGTGAAGGCAACGTGTCGACTGGAGTGGCGAGGTATAGGAGGGGGATTATCCAGGGAGATTCTCTCAGCCCCCTCCTGTTTTGCATCTCACTGTTACCCTTATCAATCGCCTTGCGGGCTGCACGCGGGTACGAAGCGGGGCCCCCCGGGGAGCGTGGGCGAGGGATCACCCATTTATTTTATATGGATGACCTCAAGCTATACGCTCCCGGGGAGGGGGGGCTTAAGCTCCTCTTGAACATCGTAGCGACGTACACGCGAGCGGCGGGGATGGACTTCGGATTGAACAAGTGCGCTGTTCTTCATCTCAGGAGAGGGAGAGCAGAGGGTGTCGCGGCTGATGTTCGGCTGGTGGACGGGAGCGTCTTCAAACACCTGGACGCCGGAGGGTATTATCGGTACCTTGGCATCGATCAGCGTTCTGTACAAGACGCTGAGGGTGTCAAGGAGGCCCTCCGCAGCGAGTATAGGCGGCGTCTCAGACGGATCTGGAAATCTGATCTGTCTGGAAAAAATAAGATCACTGCCACCAATATGCTCGCTGTCCCGGTCCTGCTCTACTCCTTTGGCGTAGTCAAATGGCATAGAGACGAACTTAAACAGCTGGACATCGGCACACGCAAAATAATGAACATCCAGCGGAGTCTTCACCCTCGACCGTCCACCCCGCGCCTCTATATGCTGCGTCAGAGCGGCGAGCGTGGGCTCTTGGGGTTGAAGTGTCTTCATGACCGCATGGTCCTCGGAATAGCAAGCGATGTGATAACAATCTCGGACCCGCTCCTGTAGATTGTGCACCAGCATGAGCTTCATGGGGCGGGGGCTTTTTTTTTTATACGGCGGCAGATCGTGCGGCAGAGACCCTCGGCTTGGAGTTCCGCCGACGCCGGCGTGGCGCCTTGCCAATAGACTCCGTCGCTCGGTTGCTCAAGTCCCGAGGTCGGCGGGCAATCAGGGCAGCCGAGCAGACTGTCCTGACTCGGCAGCACGTGGACAGACCCATGCACGGTGTGTTTTTTCACCACATCGAGGAGCAGGGGCTGTCCACCCAGCTGACCTTTTCCTTCTTGCGGTCAGCTGGACTGATGTCCGAGACCGAAGGGTTTATCTGCGCCTGCCAAGACGGAGTCATCAACACCCTGGTTTATCGCAGTCGCGTTTTGGGTCAGTCTCTGCCGACCACTTTGTGTCGTGCATGCAAACAATCGCCGGAGACACTAATGCATCTACTGTCGGCCTGCCCAGTATATGCAGTCTCCGGCTATATCCACCGCCATAACGCGGCCCTAAGAGTGTTGTACTACCATCTACGGCACTCTTATGGGATAGACCGGGAGCCGTGCCGCCTTATTTACCAGGAGATATTGAGTCCGTTGTCGTGGGCGAGAGGTGCGAGATTTATTGGAACTTCTCATTCGCGACCATCGGGCCGCTTCAAGCGACTAAGCCTGATGTTGTCCTCTTCGATTTCGACGACAAGACGATATACAGAATTGAGTTCTCGGCTCCGGTCAAAGTGAACGTGTCGCGAAAGGAAGAGGAGGAACGGCTCAAGTATCAGCCTCTCCTGGCCGAGCTACGTCGTTTGTACCGAGGATTCAGGGTAACTCACGTTGTCCTCAGCATCGGCGCGCTAGGGGTGGGGGGGGGGGGGGGGGGTGAAAGAGTCTTTTGTATCGGGCCATGCTGGCATACCGGTTTGCAAACCCGGTGTCCGGTTGCTGGCGGGTCGAATGCAGAAGGCGGTCATACTTGGGTCCCTCCGTTTACTCAGGCAACACGATTGTGGACTGCGGTAGCCGCTAACCCTCTGGCTTGAGGGAGAGGCTATCGCAGAGCGATACATTGGAATTCTCGCACGACTTTTTGACTATGCGGCAGCCGAGGTGATGTCGGAACCCTCGAGTGCCGCCCAGCGTTATTGTTCCGGTCTAGGTTAAGACCGAGCCTAACCCCCGGGGGTAGGTGAATGCTGCCCAGTGCAAACTGAGGAAGTGCGTTGCCCGGAGCAATAAAGTCTATTATTAAAAAAAAAAAAAAGATACACGAATTATATAATAATAATAATATTAATATAATTAATAAAGATAATCCCACTTCAGACGCATAGAGTCACAGGGACCGAAATCCAAACCTAAGGCCAGGTCCACCGCGAATAAGGGCTAGCTAGCAGCTCAGCCAAAGCCGGGAAGCGCGTAATGAATGTCAAGGCGTCGCCGAGTAATCGCAAACCATCGCAAAGTGAACTCCAAGCCTCACGCCAAAAAATCTTTATAAATTAATATATTTTGTGATCCCCGAAAAAAACTCAGGAGAAGTATCCGAAAAAAATGCGATGCGCTTCTGGGCCGGGATTCGAACCCGGGACCTTTCGATTGCCGGTCGACTGCTCTGACCAACTGAGCTTCGCCAGCCCGCTTACCTCACCTTTCTCGGATAGTCTCTATATGGTAACGCAACGTTACAAACCCCCCTGCCAGAGTCAACCCGGCTCTGGAGGGTCGACTCGAAATCTTTGCCCAAACTAATCTCAACGCAACGGGAACTACGACAGACGCGGGGATTGTCTGAGGGACGGAAGGGGGAAGGGGTACTACAGACGCGGTGATTGTCTGAGGGACGGAAGGGGGAAGGGGTACTACAGACGCGGTGATTGTCTGAGGGCCGGAAGGGGAACTACAGACGCAGGGATTGTCTGAGGGTCGGAAGGGGGAACGGAAGGGAGGGGCTAGCTCAATGAGACGCTTCTCAAGGAGGGGATTCTTTTCCACGACAATCAACGATAATTCGATATTTATCTTGATTATTCTGAGGCCGTGGCCCCACGTGGGGCGCCATTAGTGATCCCTCGAAAAAACTCAAGAGAACTATCCGAAAAAAATGCGGTGCGCTTCTGGGCCGGGATTCGAACCCGGGACCTTTCGATTGCCGGTTGACTGCTCTGACCAACTGAGCTACGCCAGCCCGCTTACCTCACCTTTCTCGGATAGCCTCTATATGGTAACGCAACGTTACAATTTCTAAATCTTCCGTTCCCATGAATAAGGGCTCACGTACCAGCAAGTTTTCTGTCCAGAAGATATTTGTGCATTCACACTTTGAACACTGCAACTGAGGGAGCAGATTCTACATGTACCGGAAGGGAGTGCCACAGACGACGTGCAGAAGTAGAGATAGCATGAAGATACGGGTTAGTTCTAGCAAACGGAAAAGAGAAGGTAGCCAGAGGGCACTCTCTGCGAAGTTTGAATGTCCGTGAAAATAAGTGGAAAACCGGCTATTATAACGTCATTTGAGTTGGGCAGTGGAATACATAACTGAATATTAAGGTGGTCGTCTAGTGTGTCAGATCCAAAGAGGAGAAAACGGCCTGGCATGACTTCTTTGAAGAAGTGGGAGGTGTACTCTATGGTCCAGGCATAGCAAATTGATGGTGAGACCATTTTTTCATTATGAATTATTTAAAACAACTTTCAAACGCGTTTTTCTCAAAACACGATTTTTTCAAACTGCTGCCATGATATCTCAAAAACTATTTGATTGATTCTGCTCAAATTTGTACAACATCTTTAGTACATATATAACTACAAGTTCAACTAAAATAATTAAGATTGCTTCGTTAGTTTTCCGTTTATCAGCTATATAGACCCCCCAATAAATACGAAAAATTGATTTTTTTTCTAAAGCGTAAAAAAAAATTTTTTTTTTGAATTATAACTTTATTTTAGTTCCATGTAGAGCCTCGAGTCTCACGATTGAAATTGCGGTTGGTTTTTTAATTTCAGATAAGCAGAACGGCCGGAATCATGGCAGGAGTGGAGCACCTCTTTTTATATACAGGGTGGGGAAAAAGTATGGAAACTACTAGATATTTCGGAGGGTTGGTTAAAAAAATTAATATTCAAGGTCAGGTCTCAGGTAGTTTTCAACGAGGAATCCAATAGTAACCTTCAATTTGACCTTGAACCTCATCTTCAAGATTATTTTGAGGTCAACTTTGTTTTTTTAAACGGAAACCCCTATTTTTGACATCGGCATTCGAAAGAGCGGGAAATTTTACGTACATTCATGTACTCAGGTCGTTGGTCAAGTGTGCCCTTGACGGTCAGCTCAAGGTCATTCGAACTTAAGAAAGGTCTGGGTTGGGTTAACGGGACAATAAGTGAAGCATTCGCCGTAGCAGAGACATAAAAAAAAATCCGATTTAACTTTTCTCTGCCCGGAAATTGATTCAATCGTAATGAATTTTTTTACTATAGTAAACGAGTTGCCTGACGATTGACAAATTATTTTAAGAAATAAGGAAAATGGTTTTTAATGTAATAGCTGTTAATTTAACGTTTGATTTATGAAAATTACTAACAAGTAAACCTACCCAAGTGAAACCCACCGAATTAAATAAAACTTGGCATACGAGTAGAATATTGGGGTTTGTGGGTTTGGGATTTGGGGTTTGTGGGTTTAGGGTTCGGGTTCGTCGGTTAGGGGTTTGTGGATAAACATAAAGGTCATTGTGAAGATCATATGTATTAACATTGTTTATCGTAAAATTTCCCACTTTTTCGATTGCCGATCTTAAAAATAGTGGTTTCCCCTTAAAGACGAGGTTCAAGGCCAAATTGAAGGTGATCATTGGATTCCTCGTTGAAAATTGCTCCAAGAATTATCTTGATCTGAGAAAATACTGGATCGTCCCGTTAACCTAACCCAGACCTGTAACAAGCTGGCCTTCAAGGTTACACCTGCCCAATGACCTGAGTACATATTTAAAGGTAACATTTTCCGCTTTTTCGATTGCCGATGTCAAAAATAGGGGTTCCCATTTAAAAAAAAAGTTGACCTTGAAATAACCTTGAAGATGAGGTTCAAGGTCAAATTAAAGGTCACCATTGGATTCCTCGTTGAAAATTGCCTAAGACCTGACCTTAAATATTAATTTTTTTAACCAACCCTCCGAAATTTCCGGGGATTTCCATACTTTTTCCCCACCTTGTATGTGTTCCTGATGGGCGGTGTATCTCCGACTATATTCTATATAATGACTTCAAAAACATTCACAAAGTTTGTTTAAATCTTAATAAAAATGATATACAATTTATTAATTATTTTATTTTAATGGTTTGTCGAAAAAAATCCGCAAAAAAGTTCACAAATTTCGCGGCTCAAATTAGAATTATCTAACTCGAATTTAACATTACTTAGTTCTAGATTTCGGAACTTCTCGATGTGCTCAGTTACCACATTGACTAGTTAAGGTATTGAAGCTACGGAATCATTGATTTTACCGATGGCTTCGCGTTGTTCTGAGACAAAAGAAGCAAAATTCGTCTCTTGGTTTTGGACAAAAAGAGCAAAAATGTTCTCTTCGTTATGGAGCATTTCAACAATTTTGTCCAATGAGGCGGTGCAGCCAGATCGCGCGCAAAAGTTATCTCCTCTCTAGTCTTTTGCGCGCCCATCACACAATCATAGTAGCGCGTGTCCGTGAGCGAGCGACGCTCGGACATCTTTGGAAAGAACCGAGCGTCGTCGAAGCTTCCCGACCGCGCCTTCGGAAGCTACACCAATAGATGGACGCTGAGCACGTTCATGTGCGACCAAGCCAAAACGAAGGCTTCGAGGGAAAAAGCAATCTGAGCATGACTCGCGCGTGACGTCACCCGACGACACGCGCAAGGCTTTTAGATGATTTCAATGCTTATTTAGCTCTTGATTCTCTGCGTTATTAATGTATACAAAAAATGTATCGCGCACTCTAATCGCTTATTTTTTTAGTATATACGTTAATTTAAATATAACAATAAATCTAAATTACAACTTATTTATCTTCTAAAAAATTGTTTACGCTTTACTCACACCCGTCCTTATGCCAAATAAATTATAATTCATAAAAGTAAGCGGAAATATATTTATATTCCTATTATTATATTAATTCTCATACTTTCATCAAGCGATAAAACATTATCCCCAAAAACAAGCCAATCATCCATCCGGCCGCGAATCGTAATTTACGAGAATGAATATAATAATACTATAATAATCACTATGTCTCACGAAATACTCACGCCCGATACTTTATTTCTATTTTTCGAATGACCATAGTCTGAAGTCTTTCTTTTATATTGCTAATTGTAAATAAATATATTTATTTATGGAGTTAGCAATAATTAATAGTAATAAAATATTAAGACTATTACAAGTACGCACTGAACATTTACATTTATACACGCATACGGTCTACTTTTTACGGTCCACTCTTACGTGCTCACGCTATCGCGTCCCTTTTCCGATTCGCCTTTTCGATTTCGCTCGTGTACCGGCACGTCGCGTTCGCGCCACTTCCCTCCATTTTCTCAGACGATGTCGCTCTCAGCGTCCTCTAGTGCGCCCTCTACTCGCGGGAATTTTAAAGCCCCTCAACGTCGCATTTTCTGCTCTCAACAAATGATAACTAATAAAAATAACTAATCAACTAAGAATCAATAGTAATAATAATTTTGAAAAAACACTAAGCGCGGGGAACGATCCCGCGCCCCTATGGACCGAAGCCAGGAACGCTACCAACGTTGCTCGCTTGTAGAATATGTGCACTTTATGGTACTTACGATTCGCTGCCGGATGGATGATTGGCTTGTTCTTGGGGATAATGCTTCATTGCGTGATGAAAGTATGAAAATTAATATAATAATGCGAATATAAATATATTTCCGCTTACTTTTATGAATTACAATTTATTTGGCATGGGGACGAGTGTGAGTAAAGCGTAAATAATTTTTAAGAAGAGACATAAGTTGTAATTTAGATTTATTATTATATTTAGATTAACGTACAAACTGATAGAATAAGCGGTCACAGTGCGCGATAAATTATTCGACACTTAACCCTTTGACTGTGAGTGACACACATATGGGCAAAAAAAGTCGTGCCATTTTTGTGTCATGACACAATGTGGGCATTTGAAAAAAAAATCTTTCTACTACAGCGATTTGGTTATAATTTGGTAAATCATAGGTTTTGAGGTCGCTAAATCGGAATTTGAAATCAGATTTCCAAAATTCAAAATGGCGGACGCAAATTAAAAAAATGGTTTGATTCCGGGGAAAGTGAGTGTTTGAGAGCTTTTGTGGTCGCTAAATCCGAATTTGGAATCAGTTTTCTAAAATTCAAAATGGCGGATCCAATATGGCGGACGCAAATTCGAAAAATGGTTCGATTCCAACGAAAGTAGGTACCGTATGGTTTTTGAGGTCGCTGAAACCGAATTTGAAATTGGATTTGGTTGACGCAAATTCGAAAAATGGTTCGATTTCGACGAAAGCAGGTACCGTATGGTTTTGAGGTCGCTGAAACCGAACTTAAAATAGGATTTCCAAAATTCAAAATGGCGGATCCAATATGGCAGACGCAAATTCGACAAGTAGTTTGATTTCAAGAAAAAATTGTATCTTTGTGATGTTTATAGTCGGGAATTTCGAATTTGTGTCCTAACTTCAAGTATCTGACGCTCGGATACAATGTGATGAATGAAAATTTAGCAAATCATGTATGACAATCTATCCATAGTAACAAATGTAAAAAAAATACTTTTTTGGTTTTATATCCCGCTCTCTGCCGAACTCAGAGTCCCGAAACGAGGACGTGGCGGCCATTGACTCCGATTATGTATTCTTTTCGTACTTTTTGTGCTTTTTGTATTTTTATTCTTTTACGTGCTCTTTGTATTTTTTCAAATTTCTTGATACTATTCATATTTTCTTTTTTTTCTCATATTTCTCGTATTCAATTACTTTTCTATTTTTGCAACTTAACCAATATGTATTCCTTTTGTAGTTTTAATTTTTTTCAATTTTAATTTTATTATTTTTTTTGTTGTATGTATCTATTTTTTTTTCATTCTTTGTGGATTTTTTTTCATTAATTTGTATCTTGTATTTCATGTTTGGACAACAAATGAAAAAGAATTTCAGTATTTCACCTGATCCTACCGTAATCCGTGGTACTTTTGGAAGTAAGGTACCGCACGCAGTGGAACGTTGCCACAATCTTTGCACATAAAGAATGTTGCCTTCCTTGGTTTTTTGGAATAACATTCAGTGCAACGCTTTCTTATCTACTTATCGTCTGAAATATAGAATGGATAGTGACTTTGTGACGAGCGCACAGGGTTTTTGGGTTTACAATCATTCTCTTTAGAAGATGTGTGTTGATCACAATGATCTTCTAACAGCTCCGTTGCCAGTGCACAACGGAACTGTAAAGAAGTCATTTTTTTCGAGTCAGTTTAGAGATGATTATAGACGACGGAAGCACTATAAATGGCAGAATGGAATAAATGAAAGTATAATTCGTAATGCTACTTGACGGTCGTGTGAATTGTTTCGTAGGAAGAAATAGACTGATCTGCTTTGTTTACATCTCCCATATTGTTATTATAAGAAATAACAACATTTGGCTTCATGATCTGTTTCTTGGTGAGCGTAGAATTTAGTCTATATCAAAATTCCCGCTAGACATTCACATTGTTTATATTATTATTAATATTATGTTCAATGATTTCTCGCATTTAGTCGCTCAAATACAAATCAACTCAATCATACTAAAACTGAAAACCTTTGCTGTCACAGTGGAGCCACCATTTTGAATTTTGGAAATTCGATTTCAGATTTGGATCCAGCGGCCTCGAAAACACTGAGGTGCTCACTTTCGTCGGAAACAAACCATCTTTCAAATTCGCGTCCGCCATATTGGATCCGCCATTTTGAATTATGGAAATCCA